>LNAC01000111.1:4270060-4309117 GCA_002007465.1 Ailurus styani | reverse complement strand
AAAAAAAAAAAAGAAAGAAAGAAAATCCCCAATGATCCAGATTCTATATCACCAAATATGTCTCTACCTTGACTTTCTGACCAACAGAGTTTTTTTCATGTTTTCCTTCTCCTACAAAACTGTACTAAATTGAAGGAAAAAAAAAGGTATTCCGTTAAAGGCAACTTGTATAGATATGAGAGTAATTTAGGAGAATATTGAGTCACACACTGCCTAGGCCATCAGTGTGCACACACCATAGATTGTGCCCAAGAACGCCCAGGGGTCTTGAGAACAATTTCTGACCCTACCCCAGCCTTCCCCAAGCTTCTTCTCAGGCATAATTACAGAGCTTGGGCTCTGGAGTCTGCTAGACTTGGCTTTGAGTCCCATTCTGAGAATCTATGTGAACATAAATTAAGCTTAGTTTTCTTGTCTGGAAAAAAAAAAGCAGATATCATATATGGTGATAAGATATTTCATGAGAAAGCATTTATCCAAGTGCTAGATTCATACTAAGATCTCAAAATGCTAATTGCTGTAGCTTAATATTATTCGTCATTAGAGTTCACAATATGAACTGACCTTCCCCAACACATTCCTTGAAGTTCTAAATGTTGATATATGGGCCTTAGGGGGCGTATCCCAGAAGTAGACCCAACAACAAGCATTTGTGTGAAAGCAATTTTGCAGTAAATGTTCTTAGGAAAGTGGGAGAGGGCAAGTGAGATCTAGGAAGGAAAGAGGACAGGCTAGGCTGTGAAAGCAAGCAAAATCCCAAGAAGAGTGGCTTTGGCTCAGTCCCACAAAGGAGCGCCATGATGGGATAAGTCACAACTCAGTCCTGGTCCTCTCAGGGGACAAGAGTGCTGTATAGCCACAGCCACTGGTTTTGGAAAGTCCCCAGGCAACGTGTTCATAGATTCCTACAGGGAAAGTGAGTTAAGACAGCAAGAGGGCAGCACCTTTACTAAGAAATAGGAGGTGCAGGTTGTTTGGAGTGAAATGTGCTGGGAACTAGTGAGCATAAAAAAGGGAAGGGGATCTAAAGAGATGCAGAATTGTGAATAGCATCCCCCCAATCAGTTTGAAGCAAAAATCCTATGTAAGAGAAGAAAGATCTACGGTTCTCATTCATTTACTAGAGTACACCACTGAAAAAATGATGAAGAGGCATGGTATTTTTGAGACGGTAAGTAGTGGAGAATTATTTTCAAATTTTGCTTAATAAATGACAGGTATTACAATACAACAATTAGTATAAATATCTTCAGTGTTTATTAAACATGAATTCGGGATGGTTGGCTCCTTTATCTCAACTACTAACAAATATTACATAGAAAACCATTTTGTTAAGGAACCATTTTGTTAAGGAAATCCCAAAAAATGATGACTACTTCAAGAAGAGAACGTCATGCATATTAATAGAATAATAAACAAAGAACATGAACAGGCAATTAACAAAATAAAACATGAAAGTGGAGATTAAACCTAAGAACATTGCTAAAGCTCACTGGTAACCAAAGAAATTTAACTTAGACCATGAGATATTAGTTTTCACCTCTCAGAATAGGTAATGATTTTTACAGTAACAATACTTAAAATTGCCAAGAATGTAGAGAAAATGAGTACCCTCAAACAATGTTATTTTAAGTGTAAGCCAGTATAACTTTCCTAGAAGACAGTTTGACAATATTTATCAAAATACACAAAAATGCAGGCTTTTGACAAAACAACTAAACTTTAAGCAATTTTTACTTAGTAAATAATTGACAAGTATAAAAAATTGATGTCAATAACATTTGCTATGATATAACATATAATATCTAAAAATTGGAAATACTACATATTTACTGAAGGAGGGTTCAATTTAATGGAAAGGGGTATACAAGTACCATAATGAACTATGGGGCCACTTTTAAATGTGAAATAGATTTATCAATAGAGGAAGTTTTTAATCAAATATTATCAAACCAAAGAAAAACAGAATTATAAAACATAAACGGTGTGGTCCAATCTAAGCATCTGAGAGGATGTACATCAAAATGTTAATACTAGTTATCTTTAGGTGTATCTTTATTTCTTCTTTCTGCTTAACTGTATTTTTCTAGGTTTTCTACAGTCAACATGTTTTGTGTGAGTAATAAAAATGTTATAAAATAACAAGCTCTCTGTACTTAGTTGAAAATGAAGTACTCTCAGAGATTGGGTAGCAATACATATTTTCCATTGTGTTAATTTCCCGTTCCATTAAGCATATGTAATGAACAGTCTGCCTTGACTCCCACTGGTTGGAGGAGATCCACGTGCTACCTAACAAGGCAATGGAAGCCATCCATCCCAGCTTTGACCTCAGCCAGCAAACCAAGGCTTCGGGACTGAAAACATCAGGTTTCATGTTTAGAAAAAAGATTTCAGTCATGCTAAGGATTTATGTGAACTAAAGTTGTCCCTGGATAGGCATCCCTTTCTAGAAAGCAGCTGAATTCCGAATGTTATCAACGACTTCACAATTGGGAAAAGCTAGCAATTGGGAAAAGTGTCCTGTATGTGGTAGATGCTCAAGAAATGTTTGGACTGCAACCTTCCATAGGAGTTACAGAACCAATTTGAAAAGCTGGGATGATAACATATGTTGTAGGAACCACCAGGAAGGCATCAAGCCATCATATAATAACGGTTTTCGTCTCTCAAAATTCAAAAATTGTAAGGCAATTCCTGACTGACAAACTCCTGTCCATTGTTACTGCTGCCTAACTCACTCTTGCTTATTTCATACAACAAAAACATCGACAAGACCTTGGTGCTTTAGGAAATCTGGAGGCTGAGAAGCAGCAGAAGAAACAAGACCATGAAAATCTGAAACAACTACAAACATATCCCCATGGCAGAAAACGAATTGATCCATGTGATCACCTCCTTGTCCAAACTATACATCTTCTCCTCCCTATCACGACCCACAGAGATAGGACACTTACCCATCTGAGAATCTTCTTTCTTATTTTCTCTTTTTTAAAAAAGGTGACCCTTCCTCAATTGCCTGGCCAGGAGCTTTGTAAATTTTATATGTAGAGTGCTTTGGAGCTTTAATTTGTCAAATGTCTAAGCAGTAGATTTCAAAAGCAATATTAACTCTGGCCTATGTGTAAATTCATAAATTCCTTTGAAAAGTGTTTTATTTACCTAGCAAACCAGAATGGAACCCATCAGAGAAAATCTGTATCCCTCCATAGTGGTTTAACTAATAAATCCCATCACAGAACTATTTCTGCAAATGAGGCACTGCATTTTAGCTCTCCCTTTCCACTCCAATAACCCACAGGAATGAAACATTCCATTAGCATGTTGACTCTAGATGGGTGGCTAAGAATGAATTTTAAGGTTTTAGTGATCAATTTCCAGATGGAAAAGCAAACAGAGGTACACTGTCTCACCACCTGCAGTACAACCCAACTGTGACCGTGTGCCGGAAATCTAGGCTGGCAGCTTGAAGTGACACTGTGGACACATACACAGAATTAAATAACGGGATGTCCAATCCCTCCAAAATGTGAGTAACGGAAATGTGGATGACTCAGGGACCCACCACCAAAACCATTACACGAGAAAATTCTTGGAAGTGCATCCAAAAGCGTAGAGGATTTTTCAAAGTACAGGAAGTCAACTATGGATACTAGGTGATGCATTCCCAGAAATGATAATTAGTCATTAAATGAAAATTTGGTCTGTGGCATTGCCACACTGTGTCTTCCTTTCTTTTCCATCACCTCTCCTTCCCTTATGTGCTTCAAGATGCCTGGAGGAGTCCAAATGGGAGCTGGAGGAACCCAGGTAAGGAAGCATATAGAGGCTCTTCAGGGACAGAGACAGGCACACACCTACCCCCCAGACTGCAGTCACGCCATGCTTCAGTCTACCCCTGCCACCGACTCTGGTTAATGAATCTGGTTCTCACATTCTTCTGTCTAAAGGCATTTTCTTTAAGGGATTGCACACATCTGCAAAGTCTGAATGTCTGCAATTAAGGTTTTACCCTCCATGGCTGAGTTTGTTTCTCCTGCTTTACTAGGGCTGTAAGTTCAAGTCTTTTAATTCCATAATATATCTTGTAAGCACACAAAACAGGATCCCAAAATATGAAGAAACTCAGTAAACAGCAATCCCTTTAAATTAAACAGTCCCTTTCCCTCAATTATTGGGCATTAGCCCTCCTTTCTGGTATGATCAAAAGTCAAGTGGCTGTCTGCAGCAAGGCCCTAGATTACTCACTCCAAGTCAGTTCCCTCAAATTGAGGCCTGGTTCCCTGTCACCCCATGTTCTCTGGAAACAAGAGCAGAGGCTACTCTCACTTGATTTTCCAGCAGGACGCTTAGCCACACTGTTGTTCAGAAGCCCCTCAGCGATACAGAGGAGTCCAGCTAACACACCATGCAGAAAGATGGCCGGCTACCTCCCCTACCTGTCCCAGGAAACTGCCCTCTCAGCCACATACCACAGGAGTCGCTGCCCCCTATGCTCTTTATTAATGCGGTCGACATCCAGAAACTTTGTCTCCCTGGAGAAAGGGAACAGAGTCTGCACAGACAATGTTGGGCCTTTTTTTTTTTTTTAACTGATTATCATATAATTAGGCTTCTTGTTCTGGGAAGAACTTATTTTTTACTAGAACTATTTGGCTAATAACTTCCTTGTATCCAGGATTTGTATTTTCCAATGACAGAGACAAATGAATACCACATTTAAGAAACTGAGATTTCTTCAATTAAGGAAACAATTCACTCATATATATTACGTTAGGGGACCACAGGAAAAAGTGGCACTAGCTAGCAATATAATATTATGATTCCTGATACTACATTAGTCTTAACACATTTTGTTAGATTTATACATAAATATTTCATGTTTTTTGGTGCTTTTATAAATAGGAGTGCATTTTTTAAAAATCTTCAGTTGTTCACTGGTGGTATATAGTTATACAATTCATTTCTTTATATTGACCTTTTATTCTATAAACTTAATAAATAAGCAAATTAGTTCTAAGAGTTTTTATAGACTTTTTTGTAGATTCCTTGGGATATATGTATACATATATATGTATATATTTATATATCTGATACATGTATCTGAGATAAACACACACATACATTATCAAAACCCCTACCAGATATTATATTTTAAATTTTAAATAAATTAAATTTATTAAAATTTCAATAGTAATACTATTTTAATTATATTTTATTTACCAGATATTTACCATTTCTGTTGCTATCCCTTTGTTCCTGAAGTTCTAAGCTTCCCTCTGATATCACTTAACTTTCACCCAAAGGACATCTTTATGTGTTTCTTATAGAACAAAGGTACTGGCAACAAATTCTTTTATTTTTCCTCTATATGATAATGCCTCTACTTTGAGTTTATTCCTGAAGGATATTTGTATTGTTTTTAAAATACAAGGCCTAGGGGCACCTGGGTGGCTCAGTGAGTTAAGCCTCTATCTTCCGCTCAGGTCATGATCTCAGGGTCCTGGGATCGAGCCCCACATCAGGCTCCCTGCTCAGCGGAGAGCGTGCTTCCCCCCTCCCGCCCCCGCTGCCCGCCTGCCTTTCTGCCTACTTGTGATCTCTCTCTTTCTCTCTCTGTCAAATAAATAAATAAAAATCCTAAAAAAAAAATACAAAGCCTATAGTTCTTCTCTTCCAATATTTTAAAGAAATTGTTCCACTGACTTTTTGCCTCTGGGGTTTCTCATGAGAAATCTACAGTCAGTCAAATGGCTGTTTTAATTTTGATGAGGTACAAGTAGTCTTTTTGTCTTACATCTACTTGTGCTTTGAGTATCACATCTAAGATGGCTTTGCCTATCCTAAAGCCACAAAGATTTACTCCTATATTTCCCACTAATGGTTTTATCTTTTTAGCTCCTACACTGAAGTCCATAATCCATTCTGAGTTTATTTTGTAGATGCCGTGATGAAGAAGGGGTCCGACTTTGTTCTTCTCCATTAGGATATTCATGTGTTCCAGAGCCACCTGTTGAACAGGGTATTCTTTCCCCAGTGAGATCCCTTGATGCTCTTGTCAAAAAAGAACTGACTAGGGCGCCTGGGTGGCTCAGTGGGTTAAAGCCTCTGCTTTCAGCTCAGGTCATGATCTCAGCGTCCTGGGATCGAGGCCCGCATCGGGCTCTCTGCTCAGCGGGGAGCCTGCTTCCTCCTCTCCCTGTCTCTCTGCCTGCCTCTCTGCCTACTTGTGATCTCTCTCTCTCTGTGTCAAATAAATAAATAAAATCTTAAAAAAAAAAAGAACTGACTATAAATGCAGAGGCATAGCAACCTTTAACAATGATGCCCTTTAACATTCCCTCCATAGGCATGAAACTGCCAGTAGCGCAGAGACATGCAAAGAAACATTTTTAATTGTACACATTTGTATCATTTAAAGGTTTACAATGATCTTACAGGAATTTATAATTTCAAATTTTAGTTTTTACAAACACCACAATTGGTGCACCTTTCCCAATGAGTAAAACCTATTTCCCAAATGGGTATTATGCCTCAGAGAGGTATATTGTCTAAGGGGAATTTTCTGTGCTGCTTTAAAGGTATTTTAAGATTAGTTTCATATATTCAAATCTGAAAATAATTTCTACTTCCACAAAAAACCAAAAACAAACAAACAAACAAACAAACAAAAAAACCACTGGTATGTTTACTCTTCAGGTCTAAGAATTACAGCCAAAGATACTGGGGCATGTTGACATTCCGACAGGATCCAGTTCTGTGACCACTTTCCAGTCCTCCTTTTTACCATCTTACCAGAGCAGGAGGTGTACTGGTTAACTATAAAATGAGGGATATTGGGAATGACTAGTTAAATGAAAGTATATATCATGTCCCCGAATCCTATCTTGTGCTCTTGGGATGCAGCAGGCAGTGACAGCCGCCATGGCCCCTGCTGTGAAGGGATTTAAACCACTGGGAAGTAGACATTAATCAGATGATGACATAAGGAAGTGTGTGTGCGCGTGTGTGCATTTGCACGTGTGCACATGTGTTTGTTCAACAAAGGGAAGTAAGAACCTTGAAGAAAGTCAATAGAGTACTACAAAATTCTTCAGGGAGGGCTGCCCTGGAGAAGTGATGCCTGAGCTGAGAAGAGTGATAAGAAGGAGTTAGAAGGTAAAGATGGAAAAAGTTTATTTCAGAGAAAGAGAAATGCTCATTTTTGCAGAGGGCCCACAGCAAGAGAGTCTCCTAAAAGAATGCCCAATACGACTATAACACAGATGGTAGGGAGGAGGTGGTAGGAGATGTGGCCAAATAAGTGAGCAAGGACCAGACAATTGCTAGCCTTGTAAAATTGAAGTTCAGTTCTGCCATCTTCTACCTACGTGGCCATGGCCAAATCACTTAACCTCTATGAAGCTCACTTTGCTTAGCTATAAAATAGGGACAATAATACCTACATCTCACTGATGTTGTGAGAAAGCCTAAATGAGATATTACACATAACATACAGGAATATTCAATCATACTAGCTCAAGGACTAAACAACAGAATTATTAGAGGTTATTCCTAATGGTCTTCCTACTCCTTCTCTCCTCTACAATCCTCTGGTCATTGAAATCCTTCCAAAGCATTGCTAATCATATACTACATTGCTTAAAGAAATAATAATCTTCCCTCCCTGTCTACATCAGTAATACCAGACAGGGTTCATTCAGCTCAAGAATCAATCCCATGTCATTTACAGTAGATTTCTGGGTTGAGGTTTCTGGATTCAGTAGTAAATACTCCTGTAACTGATTGGTTATGTCTGCCACAGGCAACACCCAGCAGCTGCACCATTCCTCAGCCCAGAACACAAGTACTTCCTTGATCTAGCTCTTTCCAACTTTTCACTCACCTGCCCAACTATGCTCTTTCCTCTTTCCCTATTAGAAACGTAACCCCCCAAAATGTACCAATGTATTCCAGGACCATGGACCCCAAAACAGCAACAATGTGCTACTCCTTGCATAGACGGTAAAAAACTTTCCTCCTACTGCACATTGGTTCTTGCTGCTTCTTCTTTCCAACTCAGGGAACCCTTTCTCATCTGTCAAATCCTTCTATTTGAGAAGTCTATGCCACTGTTGTTCTAGGTCAGGGCTCCTGGATATATGCTGTCATAGCAACATGCCTCTTGCCTTCAGAGACGGCATGTTAGGATGAACTCACAGAATGAACAACGTAGCTATGTGATTACTGTCTGTATCTCTCTTCACAGTCACACTCCCAGGTGAAAAGAGAGGGAACCATACCCATCCGTGCCCTCCCCATCTACCTCTGCCACCAAGCACCCAGACCGCCAGAAGGCCCTGACACATTTTTAGTAAGTGGATATGGATGGCCCCAAGGTACTTCCTTTCTCATATACTCTTTACTAAATTTCTTGCCCACCAGTTCATCATCAATGTCAAACTTCAGGTAAGAAAGGAAGGAAAAAAGATAGGTGAAGTATTTATTTTAAATTCCCGTGGTCTCTTGATTGTTCCTACATTTCAATGAGCATCAGTTGTTATACCCTGACCCTCCATGCCTTAAACTCTTCCATTATGCTTTTTTGAAAGCTCTGTCTAGATTCTCCAAATCATCACTGAATGTATGGGTTGAAATAATCCAGAGATACAAAGGAAATATTGGGATAGCTCTTCCTTTCTGTCACTGGGCTCTTTTGATGTGCTAATTTGTGCCAAGTCAGAGGCTTTGTTTTAGAGTAACCCCTAAAGGTCCAAAAGAGAATTCTAACTCTGTATCCATTATTAATTCAAGATTCACATGGAGCCAATTTTAGGTAGTGTATGCAGAATGTTACCAATATCCAGAGTTCAGATAGATTAAAATCTAGGAGAGAGGAGGTAAAGGATACGTTCCTCTCAGGGTAATTCTGGTTTCTGTGTCTGCCAACTAATAATACCCCTCCACCAATAAACCTTAGATTTTATTGACAATAGATTTCCAGTTATTAGCAGGGGAAAAAACAGCTGGAATACTGGGAGAGACTCTATAAGAAAGTGTCAGTTGAGGAGTATTTTGCTATGTTACAGACTCAGGGTCACCTTGAGAATGATGTCCTCCAGCACTATATTTAACAACATATGCGTGTTGTTTTAGGACTCACAAGGGTCTCAGAAAGGTTCAAGTCTAATGTTTTTATTCCACAGATGAGAAAACTTGAAAGTAATTATAACTCAATCTATAAGAAACTCCATAAAACAGTGTTTTTTAAAGAGTATTCCTTGGAGCCTAAGTTTTATGGGATGTTAATATTTGTTTCATGAAAGGGAAAAAAAGTATGTCATCAAATTTGGGAAATGTGGACTTAAGTGAAGTCCAACAAGCATCTACTACAGGGATTCTCAGAGCCTTTAATTTGTTAGAAGATGAGAAAATCCTCCCAAAGGGAGAATACAATGAGCAGTTACACCAAACCATTTTCACGAGTGTTTGTCAGGGTGGTGACTGCGGAGGAACACAGGGCTACACGTGCTGCTGTGGCCCATGTTTCAAGAGGTTCCCCTCAGGTGAGAGCTGGAAATTGGACAAGGGAAAGACAGTCAAATTAACTGAGTCTCTGAACAGACTGACTGGCAAAACAAGGCATAAACAAAGGAGAAAAATTCACAAGTAGAGTACCAACAGTGAAAGAGAGAAATCCAACCAGTTTGGGGAGACAATTCTCAGTAATGAGACCCACTGCTCCCTAGGTCACTGAAGCAGGCTGTGCCCTGAGGTCAAGCAGATAGCTTTCCTACGTAGAGACTTACCTCACCTGCTCTTGCTCTCCCCCCAAAACTCAGGATGGAACCAAATATAGAGTTGCGTAATAACTGGACTCCTCCTTAATGTCTGTTCACATGGGAAGTAAAATGGAGATCAGGAGCATCTGAGGTAACTGCATTCTGCCTAAATCAATTCTGCCTTTGGTTGCAATTGGATAATCCTGCCTTAAATTGTTGTCTAATGTATCTGTGGGTTGTTAAACAGCAAGTGCCTTTCATTTCACAGGAAATGGTTTTTGACTGTATAAAGCAATCTTTGGGGGAGTTTGTATTCCTCTTTATGCTTGTGAAGTGCTTTGGGACAGAGGTCAGTATAAAATCCAGATTTATTACTATTATTAGCAGTAGTAAAAGTGTTATGAAGCCATTTATTCTCCCTTTGATATTGATAGCTGAAAAAAAAGCCAATTCTCCTACATGAAATGGGAGCTCAGCCTCAAATTATAAACATCCATCTTGTCTATGTGCACCAGGTTCTGGCTGCAAGCAGACAGGAGCTGGGTGAGGGTTTGAACAACTGAATTCTAAGACCTAGGTTTTCTGCACTTGAAAGCTGCACCTTCCTACTCAAGTGGGGTCATGGAATGCATGTGCAGAAAGGGATATCAGAATGTGCCCAATGTGTGTCCCAAACTCTCAGGAGCAGTTTCGTTTGGGTGCCCAGTTTTGTCTCTTATTGTTTTCTTGCCTTATTTATTTGTCTTTACTAGCATGATTTTAATGAAATTAGGTTTAGGCTTTTAACACAATCCAGAGTAGAGAGACAAAGAATGATCTTTCTGGCCCACTGGAAATTAGATTTTAAAAATTTTGTTCCTGAGATCTATTCAGTCCAAGCCAGCGATCAACCAAGCACTCAGACACTGGTTTTTCTTATGCGTTCTTTCCCTTACATTCTTACCTCTTCCCCGTGATCAAGTGAATATTTTGCATTCAAACATGTGCCATTGAGGAAAAATGGAGAAAGATGCGCCTTGCACCGAGGTTGACTTCTAGCAGCCTTTCATTATTTAATTTGTTATGCTTGCTAATTTTGGTTATAGGAACAGAAGGTTTGCTTCAGTAACTATCAGAAAACAAACACCTTCTGTAAATCACAGTTCATGAAGTCTTATTGTTCTTCACAAGAGTTATGAACACTGAAAGACACACATTTTCCTCAAAATCCACTTTGCATTAGCCATCTCAACAAAATCACTGCCAAAATGAAATCTGACATTGTAGTAAACTAGAGGAAGTCTAATAAGGCTGGAGGAATGTTCAGGGACAGTTGTTTCTCACATGGGAGAAACCGGAACCTGTTAAGTGCTGCCAAGAAGATCACGAAGATCACACTGATAAGATGGAGAGCACAGATAATTAGTAGCAGTCGGTTCCTGTGAAGATGGGAGAGAGAGAATCCAGAGTACCAGTGGAGTTGAGAGGAGGAAGGCAAAGAGGCTTGCAGAGAAGGCCATGGGAACTCCTCTCCCATGTTTTCTGCCTCCTCTTCAACAGATCACCTGCCCGAGCAGGTGAAGGACAGAAAAGGAAATTTAGACCTCTTCTGCAGATACAAGAACAGAAGGAGCCAAAGTAGGTCCACAGTGAAGGCCCAGTTGAGGCTGAGACCATGAACTTACAATGGAACCAACCTGCCAGATGGCACAATATTCTCCAGCAGTGCTTAGACTGCTGACCAGGTGCCCACCCACAGAAGTGGCTGGGCTACCAATTTCCAGCAGTATTCAGGGTCAGGAATGTTTAGACAAGGAACATCAACTTGAAAATGGTATTACAAGTGAAACTAAGTAAAACACAAAGGAGGGGAACCCTTGGCTGCTCTGAAGTTGAGGGTCTGCCTCTGACCCCACCCTGTAAAGGAGGCAAAACCCCACAGCTTTCTCCCTGTTCTGAAGCTCTACCTCCTTCCTGGCTTGGATATAAGGGAAGAAATGACTACAGCTTAGCACACAGTAGGTGCTTGGAAATGGTGAAAATGGTGACCGAATGATGAACGAGTCTGTGCTGGTCTTTTTAAAAAAGCAACAGTGGGAGCTCAGAATTGTTTTATTTATTATTTAGTCTGAACAAGGGACTGTTTGTATGTACAGCTTCATTTTACCTTCTCTGTGATGCTTCCCCAAACAAGCAGGCCTCTCCTCCTCTGCTGGTAAAAATAAAAGGAAGGAAAACCAGAAGAACCCAAGGAAGGAAAAGAGGGAGAGGAAGGGGCGAAGTGGAAGAAAAAAGAGAGGAAAATAAAGGAAAGGCAATTTCCACATGTTTTAAAATATGCCTAAGAAAGTGACTAATAAAATGTTTAAATGAATTACTACATATTTCCAAGAACTCAAACTGCCATCATTCATTATGGGTTTCAATTCATTTTAAGTCGTGTAAAGCTCTTCCTTGGCCTTATTACTTCTCTTTATGTACTCCATTTGTCCTGGTAAAACAGCTTTTTCCATCCAGTAGCCCGTATTGCATATCAGCTTTGTTTTACAAAGATTTTAAAGACTGAGAGCCATGGGAGTTTTGGTGGACAGAAGATGGTCCAAAAACTGAGGTGTACGAGGTCACTTAAAGGAAAGTCAGATTTCCTAATTATGTTGTAACATCTTAGCACGTGAGCATTTTCGTGCTGTTAAAGCAGCGTCTTTCCCCTGGCTGGGTATTAGGTATAGAACATAACAGACAATCAGGCGGTAGAGCACTTAACCGTAATTCAGTACAGTGCAACTTTAAAATATACGCGTGAGTGTTTTTCTTCTCCTGATTGTAAGGGCATTTTTTTTCTTTGGCATGCCTTCCTTAGGAATTATTTTGAATTATAGTGATGAGCAAATCAAGGAAAGCATTTTAAGAAGACACAGGATGCCCATTTTAAATGGGTTATAATTGCAGGAAAACGAGCTGGCTGCACTAGCTGTGTTTTTCTTTTCCTTCATCGCTAGAGCTGGGTCTAGATTCTTATGACATAGAAAACCTTGATGGCTACAATGATTTTTATTTCTTTCCATGGATTCACCCTCAACCTAAAGATAGCTGTGCCATGGCCATGCATTCCAGCCTTTATTACTGTTTAAAATGAAGGAGGGGAAATCGGAGCGGGGGATGAAACACAAGAGACTATGGATTCCAGGAAACAAACTGAGGGTTTCGGGGGTTGGGAGGATGGGTATTACAGAGGGCATGGATTGCATGGAGCAGTGGGTGTTATACGCAAACAACGAATCATGGAGCACTACAACAAAAACTAATGATGTGCTGTATGGCGACTAACATAACACAATAAAAAATAAAATAAAGTAGGGAAAGAAGATGGCCTATATGAGAGCTACTGGATTCTTAGAGTTTGTCCTATAGATTCAAGTTTGTTCTAGCTATGTAGAATGCCTTGGTGTCTGAGAGTGGTGAGTTTCAGTGGTTCCAAGGATCACTTTTATTTTTTTCTGGTTGTAAAAGCAAGAATGCTTGTTGCATTTTTACCTTTTCATCCACAATAATTATATCTGCTTTGCAGATAGAAAGTAGTCATAGTAACTAAGGGCAAAATCTCTGGAGTCAGGCAGAAACTAGGTTCACATTCTGCCCCTGTCATTTATTAGAGGGGTCACTTTAGACAAACTACCTCACTAAGCTTCAGTTTCTTCATCTGCAAAAATGGGCTGAAATTACCTATCTCTTGAGATTGTTGTGAACCTTCACAGGTAAAACAGCAATAATTCTAGTACCTGATGGACACTTATTCAATGTGCTATCTTAGCAGGAATGGGGAAAAGCCTGGAGGAGCTTATATCTACCCTTAACTGAGTTGTCTAAGAACAGCTTGGCAGATTCTCCCCCCTTGGCTTTTCCAAGTATCTGGGATTCTCAAATGGAATAGCAAGACGTGTCTGTCTTCTCAGTTATACAGCTTCAACTTGATGGGCTCTAGACATTAAGTTATCTCTTAGACATGAATAAGCCCTAACTCATTTTCCTACTAGTTATTAATAGAGCAAAATAAAATTAGCTTCGACTAGGCTATGCCTGCTTTCCAATGTTATGTTGTGGATTTCCATCTCGGTTCAATACATGATCTCAGAGCTTCCCAATGTCATGAGAGAAAAGCTCTCCCGCAGCCCACATCTTGACAAGACCATATCTTGATATGAAAAGTATTTTTCAATTTAAAGAGTGCTTTTGAGTTATTTCACCCTAACAGTTTTGGGAGGTAGCAGAGATGGCTCTCCTTAAAACCATGGTAGCCAAGCAATAGCTAAGTTTTGGAACTAAAGTGACTAGCTCAGGATCCCAAAGCTAATGAGTGGCAAAGCCAAGACCCAATCTCAAGATATCCAAAGACAAGATTTCTGATTTCCTATTCACTGCCACTCTGCTCTTGCACTCTAGTCTTAGGTAAACATCTTGGCCAGCAGTTCTCAGATTTGGGTTTACACAAGGATCATCTGAGGAGTCTGTGAAAATGTAGAAACATAAACCCTATCTCCAGATATTCAGATTCACCAGTTCTGGGATGAAGCCTGTGAACATGCAGGTTTCACAGACAATTCTGATGTGGAATCACATTTGGAGAAGCTTGGAATTCTTAGAACTCTATTTTTCTCTAGGTCATGGGACCACTCCTTTCAGAACACACCCCTGAGAAGACCAGACCATCTTCTCATCTTCTCGATACCATTTATAAATGGAGAGACAATTTCATCAGCTTAGACTAAGCTGTGCAGCAGTTATAAAAGATTTCCAACATTAGTGAGTTGTAAAAGCAAAGGTTAATTCACTGGGCTCACATTTATGTCCTTATGAATTGGCTATGACTATACTACTACATGTCCTTTTCATTTGGAGACCTGGCTGAAGAACAATCCCTATCTGGAACATCTGATGTCACAACAGAGGGAAAAGAGAGATAGCAGAAATCTCATGATGGCTCTTAAAGCTTTCCCTAGGACGTGTCATATCCCATTCCCACTTCAATTTCACTGGCGAAAGAAAATAATATGCCTAAGTTTGCTGTCAAGGAGTTAGGAAGTAGACTCCTCCTTTAGAAATGGGCTGGGAGCTAGTTCTAGTAATTATTTTCACAATAACATAATGAACCATAGGGACCTTATCTGTAGTTTTAGGTGGGTCTAATTGTCCATTTCCCTGGAACTAACCAAGATTTCTTCTCCTAATGAATTGTTGCTGGCCAGCTTAATATTTTGCCACCATAATCTCCTTCCATTCTTTATTTACCTTTCCTTTTCAGTTATTATGTTTTCTACCTTGTTTTGTCCTATACCTACATACATCTGATTATTTAAAGATTTAAGCATCTAGTTACAAGTTTTAAAATTTTATATTGTTAACATTGTTTCATGTTAAGATGTGCTTTAATATATTTAAAGATAACTCTGGGTCAAACAGCGAGCGATCTGCTGTCTATTTCTGTTTTTAGAGCACGCCGGTGGCTGCTGGCCACACGCTTCAATCAAAGGCAATTTTCCTTCCTCTGTTTAGCTCTGGTTCCCAACCAACAGAGAGAATAACTTTGAAGCTTTCCCATTTTTGTAATAAACAGGCACTTCAAATGCCAATGTCCTGTTCATCTTTAAAATTCATCTTATATCTTGTCCCTTCCCTGCACCCTCCCAGGTAGATGATGGTTGGTTGGTGGTAGAGCTGAATTGTCTGTTACGTTCCTGGGTCCACAAGAATGAACATGACAAGAGTAATCTTTCTTATTTTCTCTGCTGAGTCAGTGGTTGTTAGGTTATGTATGAATCCAATATATCTACAGACAGGAGAATATCATTAGACTAATAAGAAATACCATCGAACGCATTTCCCCACTTCAGCGTGACCAATACTGCAAACATAAATAAATAAATAATTAAAAAGAGGCTGACAGGGAGTCAATATGAGTTTGCACAATAAGCTGTATTTATCTGCAATTTGAATTTCTGTTCTTGGGGGATTGCAAGTTTTATTTGAAATTTTAGCTTTAACATAGTAAACTACATGTAATCTCCGTAAGGCCAGTGTGAAATGGGAGTGAGCTCTGAAATATCAGTACTTACTCATTTTCTCTCTTGTTCTTTCCTTCTTCCTTCCCTGCCTCCCCTTCTCCTTTAAAAATCTAGTAATATTCCCAATCATTTTATTAATGAGCTCCAATCCATCCCAAGTATAAATGTATACTGAAGGGCTATCACAAATCAGGCCCTCGTCAGGGCACTGGAGGCCATGTTGAGAAACAAAACTTAGCTCCTGCCCTCATGGAAATTACATTCTAATGAGCACATGTGTCATTTTGTTTTTTCTATTCATAATATGCATGTATTTATAACGTGTTTCACCAAGTTTTGCTCAACACTTACTATGTGCCAGGCATAGCTTCCAAAGCTGGGGATAGAATAGTGAATAAAACTGACAAAAGTCCCTACATTTCACAGACCTTACATTTAGTGAGGGGAAGCCAATAATGAACACATATGTAAAACAAAAAATACGTCAGAATATGTAAATGCTGTGGAGGGAAGGAAATCAGGGAAAGAAAAATAGGGAGTGCTTAGGGTTGCAACTAAGGATGCCTGAAGTTGAGGAGGAAGTGAGTGATGCCAAGAGCATTCCACAAGGAGACAACAGGAGGTGCAAGGGCCCTGAGGCAGGAGAGTGCCTGGCATTTTCAAGGGGCATCAAGACAGCCCTGATGAAGGTAAGAACATACATATATAGTGATGACATGTCTAAGCCAGCTTCTATTTGAAGAATAATAAACATTGAATCATTAACTGGAGTAATACGGGAGTGGGCAGAGAGCACAGGATTATAGCTGAAAGAGTTTTGTAATTATTCTTATCACCTAAAATAGATTCATCACTATGAAAATGAGCCTACTAGAAATGACAGCAGGAAAGATCTTCACAACCTGTCTTTGCCTGCACACAGTATATCCTTTAAAAAAAAAATCGCATCCAGATGTTGACTGCAAGATAATTAAAAAGCTTCATCCATTTTAATCCAGATGTTGAAACTATTCAGCTAAAGAAAAACAAGTTCTCTCTGGAAACAGCCAGCTTGTGTGTTCAGTACTGAGTAAAAAGTACAATGACCTCTCTTTTTTTCCATTTTACACAAGCTATAATTCTCAAGAAGCTCTGTAATTTCCTAGGTACCTTATTCTTAAAATTCTTCTTGTTTTTCTCCAACTTCTTTTCTCTGCACCAAAGTCTTGATGTTGAGCGGATTTTATAGCAAATGCTTAAAAAATCATAATTATATATATATATTATAAAATCATAAGTATAATTATAATTAGTAGCCCTGACAATGACTACACATGATTATTTTCAGTGCTTTGTGTTGGTTTATAATAAACATACAGTTTTCAGGTGCCATTATTATTGGTAGTGGTGGTAGTAGGAACTCAAGTCTCATGCTAAATAAGCTCCTTTCTACTTCCTTTTTAAAAAGCCCATCACTATCAGGTCTTTGAAGACTGGCTGTTAGAGGTAAAAGTCCTATAGTATTATCAAGGAAACTAATAAAAATATTAAGAGACCATAATAGCACTGTGCTTTGAGGATGGGACCAGAATTTGGATGCTGACAATGGTATTTAGAAGCTGTTTAACCTCTGCGGTTCCTCAACCCCTCTGGCCCTATGTAGAATGAGGAAAACCATCATACCTGCCCCACGAAGCTTATACAAGAAAAGGTAATACTATCTATAAGATGCTTTGCATAATCTCTGCACTCAATGCATGTCGGTTAATATTATGAATAAATAACTTCTAGTTATCTGCTCATCTACACAAGGATCTGACCAAAAGCCATAAATGAGGGATATTACTTTTACATATAGCTTTTTTTTTGGGGGGGGAGTGGGTTGGGGGAGGGGGTCAGAGGACAAGGAAAGTCTTCTGATTTCACAAACAAGACATTGAGCGCTACATTAATTTCACCTTAAGCTGTCAGTCACCTGAGTCACACTCCCAGACTGTCTCCTGGTTTTGTCCTCCCGGTAGGAACACATTGCCACTTGGTGAAAATGAGATTTGCCCTTTGTTAATAAAATTCTACCTTATCTTGCATCAGAATTCTAAAGTGTATTAGTTTTAAAATGGTTAAATCATTTCTTCAATGGTTTAACTTCTTTTATGCAGAGAGCATCCAAGAGGAGAATCGTTATTAAACACTCAAAAGAAAAAAAAATTCTCTCAAAGCAGGACTGGCTGTTTAATAAATAATCCATTGAATTCTTGCAGCCCTTTCTTTTAGATAAAAAGCAACAGCGAGGCCCGTTAAAGAAACCCATCACGGCAAAACCCACACCCAACAGAAAGTGTCTAATAGATTGAGATGACGGCACAAAGGGCTGAAAGCAGCCTGTCTTTGTAGGGAGAACAAAGATGTCTCTGGCAATTAGAAGCATGTTCTTCTGTTTCAGCTGCACTCAAGGGGAGTCTGGGGAAACCACAGCATTTGGGAAGCTGTCGGGATGTCCCTCCATCAAGGCAGGTGGCAGGAGCACGTTAGTGAGGGAGAAGATAATGATCAAATCAGTCAGTTTGGCATGGTACTATTTTAAATGCATTATATTATAACTATAGTGTCATGATTTTTATGGTCCAGCTGTTCTAATGTTTTATTTTTATCTACTGTATGGATGTGTATTTGTATGTTGATAGGAAGATAAGCCACAATGGAAGGAAAAGTCTAGAACAAATTTATCCCCTGGGGACCTGTACACTCTTCTGGCAGGAAAGGTCCTTCAGATCTAGGACAGTTCTCCCATCAGAGAGCCTCCTGTCTCTACCTTCAGATCTGTACCCAGTGCTCTGGCCAGACCAATGAATTTGTGGTCTCCAAGTAAGACATGGCCTCTGACACTTTTAGCAGCCCTTTCCTCTCCTGGCCTGCCCCACTAGCCACCCACAAACATGCTGTCTCGCTGGGTGCACTTTCACTACCAGGAAGCCCTCCCTCACTTTTTCCTGCAGAGTCCCTCCTTCCCTGATTTGCCCCCAGGCTGTCCAATGCCACACTTTCCTTGAGCTCAGAACCCCACACAGCCCTGTAGCTATTTACTCATTATGTCTCCCCATGAGGCCACAAATAGTCATCTCCTCATGCCAAGATCCAGCATAACCCTTAACACAGAGGGGGACTCACCCAATATTAAATGAATGAAAAAATCAATGACTATAAGTTAATGAATAAAAGCTATCACCAAAGGATAACAGGGTGATTTTGGTTTGTCTTTAGCTTTCCTTAAACTGGCATTTGCCCTAGAGCTTCCTAGAGGTAAAGATGGTGTAGGCTGTTTGCTTTGGCCAGTTAAGGATTTGCCTCTCCACTACCTTTTACTATTCTCTTGACAAGCAGCCAGAGCAGGTCTTGTTTCTGGATAGGACTGAAAAAGCCAATTTAGAAAACAGAAGAAAATACAGTCAGGAGTAGCTGGGTAATCCCATTTTCTTCATTGAGGAAAAAAAAAAAAAGAAATGATGTTTAAAAGTTGTCAACAGATTAATATAAATTACCAAATATACAAAATAACAGGATTTCAGATGTAGGGCTGTTAAAATTAATAACTTCAGGTTAAGAATAAAAATCTTGAAAAATGAAGAATAAATGCATTCACCTGAGGTCTTCTCTGACCTGGGGAGTTCTCAAGAGAGCACATGGAGGCTGGTGAGCAGACGCCGGGCACAGAGATTAGAGGCCAGGTCGAATGTACTCCAACAATACGTCCTGAAACTGGGAAAGCCACAGGCCACTCTGGTGATGTCAGGGACATCCCCAACATGATCCTGCTTCACTCCAGATACACGTATTATAAAAGGAGTCAAGCTTTAAAATGCTAGCTCTGTGACCACCCTGCCCTTAAGTCTGCCCAAGAAACTAATGGTCTTGGTATTTCACATTAAAAATATTCATTCAATATCTGCCCAAGTGATGCCATCATGCAAATGGTTGCCCTCTGCCCTGGAGAGGTTGTGAGTCTAATAAGGGGAGACAGAGAAGTAAACAAGTTAATGCAGTAATCAGCTCTAAAATCCATTATAGAGTGGGTTTAAGTTGCTGTGGGGCCATTAAGAAAAACACAGATACTCCACCACAGTGGCTGACGGTTCAAAGAGGAGGCAGCTCCAGAGCAGAGGTATGAGAGGTGATAATGAGTGCTTTGGAGCACAGTTCCAGTGTAAGTAGAGTATCAAATGATAATGGGCACCAAAGGGCAAGGCGTGCTCTCTCGGAGTGTGTATTTGAGGGACTTGCAGCAGTTGGTGGGACTAGAGCATGGTGCATGTGGGGAGAGTGCTGAGGAGTTGGGACAGGTGGAAGGTTAGGCAAGTAGACCAATCTGATTATGAAAGAGATGTAATGAGGCAGAAATGAGGCACCCAGCAATGAGGCAATTCCTTTACTCTTTAATTGACTTATGTTATCCCTTAGCCCATAGACTCTCTTTCATAGAGAGAGTTCATGCTGGGCACCAAAAGCTTTCAATAGTTGTAACTCATTTCCCTTCACATGGGCCTCGTCTATCTAATCTACTTGAGACCTGCAAGATTTTAATTGTCTGAGATATTTAACTGGCTCAGAACCAAACCCATGCCTTCTTGCATGATGGTATGTTTCCCCATTAGATCGTGGAACGTGGGCATTTATTTCCATTCTTTTGCCTGAACTTCACTTACCCAATCACACAGCTTAAGGACTACAGTGCTAAAATCTTGGCATGATTTCCACATCCTCGCATCTCACCAAACATGAGTCCGTATTTCTCCATAATATATCCAAAGCCAGGCACCAGGCACATCATCCCTTAGACACACCTGCCTCAGGAATATCTGGATCCAGCCCAGACCTCCTAAATGAAGACAAATACAGAGTAAGGCCTGGGACTCTGCATTACAGCAAGATCTCTAGGAAGTCTTTAATCTCACTGATGTGTGCAACAAACTGGGCTAAATCTAGAGAAACTTATGGAAAAATATACCCTCATGAGTATTTTGAAAGTAAATGGCTCCAATTTAAGGAAAATCAATTTAGCATTTCAGGGAAATAAATGTTTGGAGTTCCCCAAAATATAATGTTCCTAAGCAGAAAAACACATAACAGGAACTGCTATAAAGGCTTGTGTTAGTCCGCCAAATCAAATGATCCTTTGGTGGCTCATTTCTCCTGACCTCACCATCCTCACTTCTGATGTTGAGGTCAGTCACCTCACACCTCTTCTTTCCAACGTCAGTTTCTTTTGCCCAAAGCCTTACTTGAAAGTGTTGGGAAAATGTGTTGGTCTCTATTCTCTTGGTGCATAAGTCACCTTTTAAGAGATAGTCGTTAACTCAATTGCACACTGTTGGCTTAGCTAGCCACTAAATAAGCATGGTGGGCAGTAAGGGGTGTTTAGAAGCTGTGGGAGAAACAGAGAGAATGAAGGACCTGGATCTGAGCGAGATAGGCTGTAGTTCGCCAAGAACGAGGAATGTGGGAGGACTCTGGGAGGACCCTAGCACAGTGGAGGCATGCTGGTCAGCAAAGAACTGGCAGTAATGACCTTAAGATAGAATGTGGCATCATGGGAGTTAAGAGCAAATTTAATATTGCTCGGTGTTCAAAGGAGCTTTTTCCTTTGTGGAGTAAAAATGAAGCTATTTCACTGCATATAAAAAAATGGCAATATTTCTGACTGTCCCTGTGTATTTTTAGCTGTTGAGATGAGATGACTATCTTATAACCATAGTTAATGCATGATTTTCAATGGTTCAGATTTTCCATGTTGCAGATTTGGGTATGACATTTTGGGATCTCTTTGTGTTGAGGAAAGATAGATGTCTTTCTTTGTTAATGATTTAGAATAATTTTTATCTGAGTTCAAACAGATTTTGTTCTTTTTGAAGACCCTTTTCTCTTTTTAAAATGACAAAGCAAGGGGGGGAAAATAGGGCTGGAAGGCATTTCAAAGCCATATTATCCAGACCCCTGCCCCATGTGGGAACATATTTCCATTTGAGCCATTTCAGATACTAATTTGTTTGGACACAAATGCCAAGACATTCGAAAAGAACATTCAAGTCTGGGTTGCTCCAGACACCCAGACCTAGAGGTGCTAAAATGAGAAAAACATGAGGTTTTGAGCATAAAACATATGTCAAGTTGAGGCATAAAAAATAGTTTGTCAATTTTAAGGATTCCATGCTCACTTCTAAGAACTGTGCTAAATAAAAGGTCACCATTTTCTGACCCACCATCCCAATGCACTGATACAGTTTGGTAATACATCTTCACATAGGACAATGTTGGAACACCCCACATGTTTTTATTTTGCAATCCAACAAATGTACATGAAACACTTTTAAAGGCATTTTGGAAGGAATCAATTCGCATTTTATGAAAGACACTCATATATTTGATTTGCAGGAGGATGAACTGGACAACGTCATGAGACTATAAGTATAAGCCCTGTGAGGATGAAGACTGTGTACTTTATTCACATGACTTTTCTTCGGGTCTCTTACTGCCTGAAAGTAAGAGGTACTTAAAGATATTTTTTAAATAAATACATGAATTAGTGGGAATCTGGTTTTAAGTGGGGACCCACCATTTTGCTTTTAGAAAGTCAGCCTAAATAAATAAGCATGAAAGTGATAAAATATTTGGCTATGTAGATTCTTATCATCATATTGGTAGTGATGAACAAAAAACTGAAGTATAAATGTAAAGAATGGGAGGGTGGTGTAGATTACATGCTTTTGATTATGGAATGAATAAGTCACAAGATGAAACGTACAATGCAGGGAATTTATTTAAAAAAAATTTTTTTAATACAGAGTTAAAGTTATGGTACATCCATATAATGGAGTACTATGAAGTTATTAAAATGGTGTTATATAACTGGAATAAAATAAACCGAGGTAAAGAAAAATTATGTTATATAAAAGTTAATTACTTAAGTTGATAAACTTAAGTTGATAAATATAAAAGTAGATTACTAGTCTTTAATAACTATCAAAATGACTATGGCATTGATCAGAAGGTCTAGGTATTATAAAGAATATTATTTCCTTATTTTTGTTCATTCCCTACTTTCTATCATGAATATATACTATCTATTACATTTGTAATAATATATTAAAAATATAATTAAAAGATTTCCCTCCTCTACCTCTCACCTGAAAACTATACAGTGCAAATGAAAACTGATACCACTATTGATTAAGCTGTATTGAAGGTCATTAGTAAATTCCTTAGTTATTATCAGCTTCTGTTTAGACTAGACAGAAATTCATTTTTATTTTTTATTTTTTTTAAAGAATTTATTTATTTATTTGACAGAGAGAGAGCACAAGTAGGCAGAGCAGGAGGCAGAGGGAGAGGGAGAAGCAGGCTCTCCACCGAGCAGGGAGGTGGATGCCGGGCTTGATCCCAGGACCCTGGGATCATGACCTGAGCCGAAAGCAGCCACTTAACCTTCTGAGCCACCCAGGCAACCCAGAAATTCATTTTTAAAAGATTTTATTTATTTTATTTATTTGACAGAGGGAGAGAGAGCGTGTGCACAAGCAGGGGGAGTGGCAGGCAGAGGGAGAAGGAGAAGTAGGCTTCTCGCTGAGCAGGGAGCCCAGTGTGGGGCTTGATCCCAGAATCCTGGGATGGTGACCTGAGTCAAAGGCAGATTCTTAAGTGACTGAGCCACCCAGGCAAGCCAAGATTAGACAGAAATTCAAAGAAAAAGTCAGTGTTAAAAAGGTACAAATAGGTAGGATTTTAATATATATTAAGAGATGGCCTTTCTGAAGTCAATCAGCATTTTTGGTGCCAATGCAAAACATAACAATAAACTACAATTTAATCAAACAAAAGGAGGTTAAGGGTACCTATGTGGCTGAGACAGTTAAGTGTCCAACTTTTGATCTAGGCTAAGGTCATGATCTCATGTGAAATCGAGCTCCACATTGAGCTCCATGCTGGGTGTGGAGCCTGCTTGGGATTCTCTCTCTCCCTCTCCCTTTTCCCCCCTCCCCACCAAAAAAAAAAAAAGGCCAAAAGAAAACAAAAAAAGGACCTTTGACTGTAATTCAGAGCTCTACAGAAGGGAAGACTGCTTTGTGTGGCCTGTTCTAGGAGCACCTGCTGTGTATGGTCAGGATCTAAAGGCCCCACCTCCGTAATGGTGCCTGTGCAGGAGAGGACATGGCTCTGAAAACCCCTGTTAAGATGGCAAGTTACTATCAGGGAAGATCACTGTACTCAAAGCAATGAAATGGATGTATCAGCACCCATTACCATCCTACCTTACCAGGAGATATTAGGGGCACTTGTCTTAGTCTGCTCAGCCTGCTATAAAAAAAATACCATAGACTGGGTGGCTTAAACAACAAACACCTCCTTCTGAAGGCTGAGAAGTGCAAGGTCAAGGTACCAGCAGGTTCTATTCTTAGTGAGGACCTTCCTCCTATCTTGTAGACAGTCCCTTCAACCTGTATGCTCACAAGACCTTTCCTCACTACATGGAAGTTGAAACGCTCTAGTGTCTCTTCCTGCTCTGTAAGAGGACTGGTCCCATCATGAGTGCCCCACCCCCAAAGATCTCTTACCTTAATTACTTCTCAAAGGCCCCATCACCTAAAGCCATCACTTTGGGGGTTATCGAGTCAAGAGATGAAATTTGCAGGGATGCAAACATTCCTCTTCTTTCTGCTAGTTTCTAGCCAGTTGTAACTGAAAATATAACCCTCAGAAAAGTAGGAGGGAATTTTGCACCTTGAGCACAGAAAAAAATGCCACAGTATGAAGCTCGCTGAGGCAGAGCAGAAAACAAGGCCATGTGTTGTGAAGGAAGGTCAGGGTAAAATAGGAGGTAGCATTTATTGAAGACTTCCCAAGGGCCACACATGGCTTTATCTGATTATCTCTTCTGAGGCTCAGATGATCTCTTTGAGCTAGAATTCTAATCTTCATTTTACCCATGAGAAAAGCAAGACTCAGGCAGGTATGGTCACATGGCTAAGAAGAGGTAGGACTTACTTCAGAACCCAGAGATAGTTGGCTCCAAAGTTAGTGCTCTTTCCACTTACTAATGTGAACTGATGGAACTGAATTTCTGTGAGAGCGAGGATCTTTGTCTGTCTTGTTCACAAATTCATTCCAAGCATACAAAACTACCCACATAGTGAGTATTCAAAAAGAGTTTGTTGAATGAATGAATAAATGAGTTAACTAAGACAAAACTATAACCGGCATGGAAAGATAAAAAATCCTGCATCTTTCTTCTCTAGCTGAATCTTCACAGACATTGCAGATTGAACCCGTTAAAAATGGGTAGCTGTGTCTTGGTTTGCAAAACATTCCGAGTGAAGAAGCACACATATCTCAATATTATTCATAAATATAATTAAATGCTAAAAGAGGACATCACCAGAAAAATACCAGAAAAAGATTCATTCTGCTTGGAGGACTGATTCCCATCTGACAGTAATAACATGCCACCCAGCAGGCTCTTTCTCTCCTGGGGCTGCCCATTCAGACTTTCACTTCTCCTCACTGCAGCTGCCCACTGGGACAGGAGAGCTGCCAAGCGGAGCTGAGACCAGGGCGAGCTGCCATCAGCTGAGGCAGCCGACCTGATGTCTTCCTTCTTTGCAGCTGGCTTTACACTTTTTATTTCGGCTCTGTCCTCGAATACGGTTCAAGCACAGTGGCTTAACATTTTAGTCAGTCCCCTATTTCAGCACATCTCCAATTTAATTTAAATGATGCCAAACAACATTTATAGTCATTGCGCATAGATGGTTCCTCCAAGCAACTTCATTTGAAATCTGCCCTGCGCAATTTTTATTAGAGACTTGAGTTCAAAATCCCATCACCCCAAGGACCATGTGAAAGACCAGAATTGACTGAATTGGGATCAATTGTTTGTGAGTCTAGAACAAGGCTAGACCTCTCAACCTGCGCACATTTGCATTTGCGATCGAAAATCAACTTTGTGTGGAAGGTGCCAAATTACAAAACAACTTGGAAGAAAATGTCAACTCGCTAAGTCTCAATTCTCTATTCTATCAACTGGGACCAACATAACCTTTCAAACCTCTTGTGAGTATTAAAGGAAATAATGCAGCACCTATAGTCCTCCCGTTTCAGAATAGTCGTGATGACCCTGAGAAGACGCAAGGCTCCCTTTAGTCACACAGCTGGTGGGAGGCACCTCTGGAATGAATGCCCAAGTTCCCGACCCTGTATCCAATCATCCTCCTGTGAAACCTCCCAACTTCACACAGGAATTAGAGCACATCTTGTATCATAACCTGACAACTGTTGGACTTAAGAGTCAATCTAGTATTTTTTAAAGGAAGAACAATATACAAATTATATTTTGATCTAGTGCTTTCCTCTCAGGATGCTGACATACTTCACCCCTTACTTGCATCATTTTGTTAGTCATAATATGAGTCTGGAGGATAATAATTATTTGTATTATTCATAGAAGAGTAACTCATCCTGAATTCAAAGAGTAGGTGTATAGAAAACGTTTTATCATCCTACAGAAAAAGAAAAGAAAAGGAAAAAAAGCTGTGATTTTTTTTTTGTAATTCAAATAAATGATTTCCAAACCTGATCCTGAATTGGGGTAAATATGTACTGCCAGATATTTTAGTAAGTATTTAGGTTCGATCAAAATATTACTCTAATAGGTTCATAAGAAGTGCCTAATAGTTAATAATAAAAGGAACCCAATGTGGGCTGTTCTGTTTTGTTGATGGCCAACTTTATTGCAGCATTTAAAAATAAGGGGTGCATGGGTGGCTCAGTCAGTTAAACACCTGCCTTTGGCTAAAGTCATGATCCCAGGGCCCAGGGATTGAGTACCGCATTGGGCTCCTTGCTCAGCAGGAGAGCCTGCTTCTCCCTCTGCCGTCTGATCCCCCTGCTTGTGCTCCCTCTCTCTCTCTCTCTCTTTGGTAAATAAAAAAGTAAAAGATTAAAAAATGTACTCACAAATGAACTGTCAAGTTACTTGGCATGTGACATAATCAAGAAAAATTTTTAAAAACACAGAAACAGGATCAACACGAGGGTGGCTGCTGAGGCTGAGCACTGGTGGAGCTCTTGACACTGCCTTGGATTTTTCAGCTAATGCAGGAGCCCTCAGATCAGAAAGGTACCCTGTCAACACAGTCAGTAAGTTAATAAGGCTTCTGGGGTTGGACAAGCCTGCATTCAAGTTCTGGCTGTGCCACTTACTAGCCCTGTGATGTGGGATAAGTAAACATTTAAATGTCAGCTTAGCGCTTGCAATGGGGATGATAATGGTAGTCTTACAAGGTTATTATGAGAATTGGATGAGATAATATGGAAAAAAAAAACTCAGGGAATTTCTTAGCACGTGACAAACACTCAAGAAATATTGTATGTTGATTTATCTTCTATTTATTTATTTATTTAAATGGCTGGTTAATACCAGGTTGATTACATATCCAGCAGCCATAGTCATGAAACGCTGGTGGATGGCCTCCAACCACAGTGTGTAGGTTGCTGAACATAATGAACTTCCTATTCCAGACTCCTTTCATCTGTGTTCACTGACTTTATGGAGGCTACCTCCAGCATATGAAAAACAATACAGACCAACTAGGTTCAATTTATTTTCTGCTGGTAACTTAACTTTAGGCCTGGGGCAAGTCATTTAAGTGTTTTGAATTTTGGGTTTCCTCAACTGCACAAGTAAGGAAAGTCTCTAACAGATGTAGAAAGATCAAGAGAAATAATACATGCAGAGAACCTAAAACAGTGATAACATGGTTAATTTTTGTCAAGCTCTCTTGTAAACTTTTGTTAGCAGTATGGTAAAAGCCACACCTGTACTGTATGTATCATACCTATTTTATAGGAAAGGAAATGGAAGTACAGAAAGGTCAACTCCCATGTTCAAGGTCAAACAGTTAACAGGCACCAGAATTAGGAACTGAATCCATTCTGTCTCACTCCAAAGGCTAGTACTCATTACCACTTCCTTATACCACCTCCTATGGTTCCTTAACAACACATATCACACAGTTCAATTCATGGTCTACACAGCAAATAACTAAACATTTGACTGGTTCTCTAAATTGTGTCCTCTGTGAAATTTCTTCATCCTGATACCAATACCAATCTTTGGACCAGTGGAGTGTGTGCTCTGAAAGTGCCTTCAAAATCAGTGTAGCACCAGGATACAATCACCCACCTACACACACACACACACACACACACACACACACACACCTCTCTCACTCTCTGTCACACACACACACACACTGTATAAGGACTAGGGACTGGCTGAACTCATAAAAAAATGATACATGCAGGAGGCAAATGCAATCATTTACAGGAGCTTTGGAAATCAGCTAAGTTTCCTCTAAAAATCCTTCAGGAGTTAGGAGAAATAACAAGTTATAGGATAATGAAAAGGTGAGCTCTTCCTTCTACTGTGGGAAAATGCTATTATCTATCACTGGTGGGCAATGGGAAGGGCTTACGCTATAAAAAAGATGTCCTGTGTTCTTAGCTTGTTTCAATTTGGACCCCAGCAGTGTCTGTTTTGACCAGAAAACTCCCTCTCCATATCCCCACTGGCAGGAAGAAGATGAAGCTCTTTGGAGAAATACTGTGCCGAGATGTTCTTGATACATTAGGCTAAAATGTCTTATTGAATCTCACAACTCCATAAAATCTGAATTAAAGTGTGAGCAGTACAGGAGTCTGCTGTTTATCCGCAGAGACCCAGGTAGATGCCTGAAACTCTGGATTTGTACATATTCACAAACCCTATAGAGACTGTGTTTTTTCCATGGGTATACATAACATACCTATGATAAAGTTTAAGTTATATATTAAGCACAGTAAGAGACAAAGCCAATAACTATTAAGATAACTATTATGATAACATCCTATGATAAAAGTTATGTGAATGTGATCTCTCTCTCAAAATATTTTATTGTCCTGTATTTACCCTGCTTTTTGTATGATGTGAGATGACAAAATGCCTACGTGATGAGAGGAAGTGAGGGGAATAACGTAGACACTGTCTGATATACCTTTGGGCTAATGCTGACCATCTGATGATACATCAGAAGGAGGGCCATCTGCTTCCAGACTGGATGACCAGAGAAAACTGGAACTGCAGAAAGCAAAGCCACAGATATAGTGGGACTACTGTACCTGTTCACTACCTGATTCATCTTCCTGGAGAAGCACAGCATTCTTCCTGGTCATTCCAAAAGTCTGCTCTTTTGCTCAAAATATAATTGGGAAGCAATGATTGCAAAAAATCAGTAAGAATTGGGCCATTATGGTTCTGGATCCAACTGCACTGCCCTAACTCGCCCTGGCAGCTCCACATCCATCAAATGGAAGATTGTGGAAGGGAGGCCACTGATCCTCACAGGGCTTCCTTTTCTATAAATTCTCAGTCCTTGCACTAATGCTTTGACTCAGGATATAGGCATGGAGCCAGCTGGAAGAACAAGACAAATCACTACAGGGTAAGTACATGCTATGGAATTGGTAAATACCACTCCCCATTAAGATGGAGTGAAATTTCACAAAGTAGAAGTTAGAAATTTTATGTAATTTAACGAATATCCCCTGGTTACCTACCAGCTCTACTCTGCTTCCAAGTAGATATAGGAGCACCTGAAAAAGTTATCCAACTTTTTCAAGCCTCAGTTCTCTTATCTATAAGATGGAGACAATAATAGAGCTCTTCATAAAGTTATTGTGTGGCTTAAATGAGATACTCAGTGTACATAAACTAATATTTGTAAAGGCTTAGAATAACAGTTGGCACATGGTGAACGCCATACAGATGACTGTTCATGACATAAAAGGTCTGGTCTAGGGCCTGGCAGATATGCACCACTGTCAGCACCATCACCATCAGTGAGTCAGGCATTATACTCAACATAAGGAGAGGAAACAAAGATTAAAAACACATAGTCCTTCCTGTTGAGGAGCTTCCTTCTAGTGGGGAGAAAAACATGTAGCCTGTGGGAACGCATCCTGCTGGTCAGTGATGCTGAAGTGGAACCAAAACTCTGACAGGCCCTCTCCAGTCCTGTCATTCCAGAAGAGACCAGTCATGAGCTATAACACAATGATAGCACTCTTCAGATAAGCAGACCGAGGACTAGACTTCTTTCATGCTTCATAGTAATCAAAGAAATGCAAGAAGCAATGGACATGAAAGGGAGAAACACAATAATTCTGCCTGGCATTATTAGGAGCTACTTTAAGGAAGAAGTAGTATTTAAGAGGGTCCTTGAATGACAAGAAAAATTTAAAAATACTGTTGTATTGGGACTTCTTTTTCTAGCTATGACAGCTATTGGCCCTAGATTTCAGTGGGCCCTCCCACTGAAAACAAGTATAAAACTGAACAAAATAGATGAGGCAACTGTTTTTTGACCTGGGATCACACACAGGGAAACCGCACGACACCTGCAGAGAGAAGATGCCTGAGGCAAGGCCCACTCTGTGCCCCATCAGCTGCTGAGCAACAGGTTCCTGACAGGGCACATACACCCAGCATGGCATTTCCACGGTGCTGAGGAGAAAACAATCACAGTTTGGGCATCTGAAGCAACTAAGATCTGAACAGCAGGGTCCCAGCTATATGGGAATTGGGCAGAAGGGTCTGCCAAAGCCTGTTTGGGAGTTTCCCACAAGGTTTTGGCTAAAAACCGGGCTGTGATTATACAGGATAGACAATGTGAGAGTTGAGATCAGAATAAAGAGAAAAGCAGTCAAACAGGGCTGGGGAACACGGGAGATCAAATGTAGACTGAGAGGGTAAAACTCATTAATACCACATTCACATCCCAGATGTAGAGGTGAGACACCAGAGAAGTTAAGTCAAAGGAGTAAAGACTGCATCTTAAAATAAGGCATACTCTACACCTATCCTAAAAAGCCTAACACCAAGACATGACAAGATCTGTAAGGGGAGATAAAGTTTGGAGGCTGAATCCCAGAAAGTTAGAGCCGCTAAGAGAATACCTCAAGCTTTTCACTGACCCCCTCTAAATAAAGCATACAACCAAGTCTACATAGGTTAAAAGTGATCACCAGTAAGTGAATAGCCTATAAGAACAAAAATTAACACTTTTCAGAGGAACTTCACAGACTCAACAGTTTCTTAAATGTAGTCTTAGTAATATCCAGTACGAGATCAAAAATTACTGGAGATAGAGAGAGAGAGATTCAGAGAGTGAAAGAGACAGAGACAGAGAGACCAAGAGTGAGACAGAGAGAAAAGAAAAATGAGAATGTGTGACCCATACTCAAGAAAGAAGCTATCACTAAAAACTGGCTCTAAAAGTTGGATTCAGCACAGAAAGATATTAAAATACAAATGAATAAATATGTTTAAAGAAATAAATGAAAATATGTTTGATGAATTAAAGAAATATTATCTTAATAATATTAAGTCTCATTAGAAAATAAAATCCTTTTTGGGGAATCTGGGTGGCTCAGTTGGTTAAGCATTCAACTCTTGATTTCTGCTCACGTCATGATATCAGGGCTGTGAAACTGAGACCTGTGTTGGGTTCCACACTGGGCATGGAGCTTAAGATTCTCTCTCAGAGAAAGAAAGAAAGAAAAGAAAGAGAAGAAAGGAAAGAAAGGGAAGAAAGAAAAGAAGAGAAGAGAAGAGAAGAAAAGAAAAGAAAAGAAAAGAAAAGAAAAGAAAAGAAAAGAAAAGAAAAGAAAAGAAAAGAAAAGAAAAGAAAAGAAAAGAAAAGGAAAGGAAAGAAAAGAAAAGAAGAGAAAAAGAAAGGGGGAAGGAGGGAGGGGAGGGGAAGAAAGAAGGAAGAGAGGAAGGAGGGAGGGAGGGAAGGACAGAGGAAGGAAGGGAGGGGAGGAAAGAAGGAAGGGAGGAAGGAGGGACAGAGGGAAGGAGGAAGGGAGGGGGGGGGAGGAAGTCCTTTTTTTATCAACTGACACCAAACACTATTAAGAGAACCAAAAGATAAGCCACAAATTGGGAGAAAATATTTTCCAAAATACTTATCTGATATAGGACTTGTAACCCAAGTATACAAAAGACTCTTAAAACTCAACAGTAAGAAAACAAATGATCAAAAAGTGGGAAAATATTAGAACAAAAGTCTCACCAAAGATATACAGATGACAAATAAGCCTAAGAAAAGATGTTTGACATCAGCATGCTTGACGTGCACCAGGGAACTACAAACTAAAACAACACTGAGATATCACAACACACCTATTAGAGGGACACAAATAAAAATAGACCTGACCATATCAATGGGTACTAAGAACATGGAATGACTGATGAGAAATAAAAATGGCACAGTACTTTACAAGACAGTTTGGCAGTTTCTTACAAAACTAACCATAGTTTTGCCATACAATCCAGCAATCAGACTCTAGGTATTACCAAGCTGGTTGGAAACTTATATCCACACAAAAGCTGCACATCCATTTTTATGGTAGCTTTATTCATAATCACTGCAAACTGGAAACAACCAGAAAGTCCCTCAAAAGGTGAATGGATGAACAAACTGGTACATGCACACAATGGAATACTACTCGACAATAAAAAGAAATGAGGGTAGCTCCTAGCCCCTGCCAACCAGAAAGCCTGTTTGGGAAACTGAGAGTTGCTTAGCATGACCCACCTCACAGGTCTCCTTCCTAGGCAGGCAAGGTTGCTGAGACATATCCGCATCTGCTGTGGCTCTCAGTCCCATCTGACCGGGATGGCTGGTGAGAACACCCAGTAGAGAACACCTAACAGAGAGACCTAGTAGAGCCAAGAGATAGGCAGGCAGAACAGAAAGTTCACAGAGCAAAGTCAATGTAACTGTTGAGTCAGAAAACTTGGGGTGTGGGTCAGCATGAGTTAAGACAACAAATAAAGAGCTTTACTGGCTTCAGAGCAGCTTCTCCCACCACACCAGTGCAGAGAGATGAATTTGTAGCCCCATTCATTTCTGAACACAGCCCTCAACCTGTCCAACCAGGGAACCTAACCAGAGCACATGGGAAAGCACTGTGTAGCCTGTCCAACAGCCCTGTTTAAAATGACACTTGAAAACAGATTATAGCCCATGGCTTTCCCCACCTGCAGGAGAAAACCAGTGGCCTCACCTAACCAGAAAATTCAGCACACACTCTTTCCTGATTCAGGTCCCCAACAATAAGTCATGCAGGCCCTGGTTCCCCATCTTGCTGACCTGGCAAAACAGAGAGGTAATTCCTAGCTCCATCTGCTACTAAATATAGTAGCTGGTCCCAACCAGCTGGTACACTTGACCAAAGAATCCAGGCAACTGCATATGCAATCCTACTGCCTCACATGGGTAGGGAATCAATCCAACAGTCCTACCCAACTGTTTTCACCAAATGGCACACCCTCCCCTACATCTCTGTCCTCAGAGCTCGAACAGCAGCCCTGCCCCAAAAACTGGCCATAACAGTGACCCCACCAGCCAAAGGATATTACCAGCAGATGCACCCAGACACCTAAATGAGCTGACTGATGAAGAAACATCTCTACCAATGCAAACATGTAAAGGCAGTGGGAAAAAATCCAATAACTCAAAAGTGCAGATACCAGTGTAGTCAATCAAGGATCACAACTAAATGAAATTAGAAAAACAAGCATGAACAAAATGAAAAGTCTGAAGAAGCAACGGAAACCACCAAAACCAAACAAACAACAAGAGCAAAAAACCCCAAATATTCTAGAGTTGGAAAACACAATAACTGAACTGAAGAATTCAACAGATAGCTTCAACACCAGACTTGACCATGTAAAAGAAAGAACCAATGACCTGGAAGATAGGACATTAGATATATTCAGTCAGAAGAGCGAAATAAAAAAAGGAACAGGGCGCCTAGGTGGCTTAGTGGGTTAAGGCCACTGCCTTCGGCTCAGGTCATGATCCCAGGGTCCTGGGATCGAGGCCCGCATCGGGCTCTCTGCTCGGCAGGGAGCCTGCTTCCTCCTCTCTCCTCTCTCTCTGACTGCCTCTCTGCCTACTTGTAATCTCTCTCTCTGTGTCAAATGAATAAATAAAAAAAAAAATCTTTAAAAAAAAATAAAAATAAAAATAAAAAAAGGAACAAAAAAGAATCAAGAGAGTCTATGGGAATTATAGGACACGATGAAACAATATTTCCTTTATGGGAATTACAGAGGAGGAAGATAAAGGGACATGAAGTATATTCGAAGCAATAATGGCTGAAAATTTCCTAACCTGGGAAAGAGAAATAGACATCCAGATTCATGAGGCTCAGAAAACCCCTAATGTTAAACCTTAAGAAAGCTATACTAAGACATATTAAAACTTTCAAGTCAAAGACAAAGAAAGAAATTTAAAAGCTGAAGAAGAAAAAAAAGAAGTGACATGCAAAGGAATATTATTAGACTCTTGCTGGATTTCTCAAGAGAAACATTTTGGGTCAGAAGAGAGTAAGTTGCTAATGAATCATTGAATACTACATCAAAAACTAATGATGTACTATATTCTGGCTAACTGAACATAATAAAAATAATAAAATAATTAAAAAATAAGAGAATAAGATGACATTTCAAATGTTAAAAGAAAACAATGGTTAACCCAGAATATTAGACCCAGTGAAGCTGCCCTTCAGAAATGAAAGAGGGATACAGACTTCCCCAAAGAAACAACACCTGAGAGAATTTATCACCACATTCAAGAAATGCTAAAGTAGGTTCTTTCTGTGGAAAGGGGTAAAAAAAAACAAAAGTAATTAACATCATAAAAACCATAAAAAGATAATGTAAAAGTCACTAGTAATGATAAAGATAGTCAAGGTCAGATTCAGGGAGAGGAGGAGCAAGATGGCAGAGGAGTAGGAGACTGATTATCATCAGATAATCCCAGAAAATCACCCAGATAGTTACCAAACCATTCTGAACACCTTCAACAGGAGATTGAAAAAGACAGAAAATCGACCACTTTCTGGAAGGTAGGATATGCAGAGAAGTGAATCTGAAGCAATGGGAAGATAGACCCCGGGGGGAGGAGCCGGCTTCCGGCAAGTGAGAAAGCAATGGAGCACAAAATAGGAACTTTTAGAAGTCTGCACCACTTAGGGATGTCGCCCCAGAGGCTAAGTGTGGAGTGAAGCCCTTGCAGGGACAGGGTGGTCTCAGGACTCAGAGGGACACAAAAAGACCAGGGGTGTCTGAGGACGACAGAGCTCCCAGGAATCAGAAAGGAGAAGCCAACTGGAGAGACAGAGCCAAGCTGAGAAGGTGTCTCTCAGCTTGGTGTTACCTTGGGCAGTGATCCAAAGCACAGTCAGGCCACTGCTCTTTGAATGGGGACCCCACAGGTGGCAGATTCAGAGAGACTCCCTCCTTGCTCCTCTGGGAGGAGTGGCACGGGAATGCGCTGCAGGAATCTGCTGGGTTTGGAGACTCTCAATGGGGATGAGCACCAGAGATAGAAATGCTCGGTCACAGGCTGGATGAACTTGGAGTGCAGCCGGAGAGCAGGAAGACGGGAGGGACTGACTGCTTTTCTCTTAGGACACACTGAAGAGTGAGGTCCTGAGCTCTCCGCTCCTCCGGGTCGGAGATTAGGAGGCCACCATTTTCATTCCCACCCTCCAAAGCTGTATGAAAAGCGTTCAGGGAACAAAAGCTCCAGAGAGCGAACCTGAGCCAATTACCTAGCCTGGCCTCTGGCAAGGGTGGTGCAATTCCGCCTCAGGCAAAGACACTTGAGAATCACACCAAGAGGCTCCACCCCTCAGAAGATCAGCAAGAACATCCAGCCAAGATCAAGTTCACCGATCACTGAGAACTGTGAAACTCCAGAGCCAGAGGAAAGCAACACATAGAATTCATGCGTTTTTCCCCATGATCCTTTAGTTGTTCAAAGTTAAATTCTTTGAATTTTATTTTTTTCTTACTCTTTTCCTTTAAATTTTTTCCTCTTTCCTATTTTAAAATTTTTTAACTATTACATCTTATCAATACTTTTAATCTTTTTTAATTTTTATTTTTATAGTCATACTTTATCCCTTCATTGTATTTAAACTTATTTTTTTGTATACATATAGGGTCTGCTCAATTCACCAGTCTAATAGATATAAGTAGAGATAGATATAGAGATACAGATAGAGTCAGAAACAGAGATAGATATAGAAACAGAAATAGATGATATAGATATAGATAGATGACATAGATATAGATATAGGTATAGTATAGATATAGATATAGGGTTTTGTCTTATTTTATTTTTTGTTTGTTTGTTCTGGAGGGCTTTTTTTGTTTTGGTTTGTTTGTTTTTTCCCTCTTTCTTCTCCCCCCAGTTTCAGGTCTCTTCTGATTAGGTTAGTGTATATATTTCTGGGGTCATTGCTGCCCTTTAGTATTTTCTTCTCTCATCCATCTATTCTTATTGCATAAAATGACAAGACGGAAAATATCACCACAAAAAAAAAAAAAAGAACAAGAGGCAGTAATGATGGCTAGGGACCTAACCAATGCAGACACTAGTAATATAACAGAACTAGAGTTCAGAATGACGATTATCAAGGTGCTGGCTGGGGTCAAAAAAAAAATGGAATAGAGAATCTCTCCCTAGAGAAATAAAAACCCTTTCTGGAGAAAAAAGAACTAAAATCTAACCAAGCTGAAATCAAAAAAGCTATTAATGAGGTGCAATAAAAAATGGACGCTCTTATTACTAGGATAAATGAGGCAGAAAACAGAATTAGTGATTTAGAAGACCAAATGACAGAGAATAAAGAAGCGGAGGAAAAGAGAGACAAACAACTACTGGACCATGAGGGGAGAATTCAAGAGATAAGTGATACCATAAGATGAAACAATATTAGAATAATTGGGATCCCAGAAGAAGGGGGGGCAGAAGTTATATTGGAGCAAATTATAGTACAGAATTTCCCTAATTTGGCGAAGGGAACAAGCATCAAAATCCAGGAGGCACAGAGAACCCCCCTCAAAATCAATAAAAATAGGTCCACACCCCATCATCTAATAGTAAAACTTAAAAGTCTTAGTGACAAAGAGAAAATCCTGAAAGCAGCTCGGGACAAGTGGTCTATAACATACAATGGTAGAAATATTAGACTGACAGCAGATGTATCCAGAGACCTGGCAGGCCAGAAAGAACTGGCATGATAAATTCAGAGCACTAAACGAGAAAAATATGCAGCCAAGAATACTATATCCAGCTAGGCTGTCATTGAAAATAGAAGGAGAGATAAAAAGCTTCCAGGACAAACAAAAACTAAAGGAATTTGCAAACGCTAAGCCAGCCCTACAGGAAATATTGAAAGGGGTCCTCTAAGCAAAGAGAGCCTAAAAGAAACATAGACCAGAAAGGAAGAGACACAATATACAGCAACAGTCACCTTACAGGCAATACAATGGCTCTATATTCATATCTCTCAATAGTTACTCTGAATGTAAATGGATGAAATTCCCCAACTAAAAGACGCAGGGTATCAGAATGGATAAAAAAAACAAGACCCATCGATATACTGTCTACAAGAAACTCATTTTACACCCAAAGACACCTCCAGATTTAAAGTGAGGGGGTGGAAAACAATTTACCATGCCAATGGACAGCAAAAGAAAGCTGAAGTGGCAATCCATATATCAGATAAATTAGATTTTAAGCCAAAGACTATAAGAGATGAGGAAGTACACTATATCATACTTAAAGGATCTGTCCAACAAGAAGATCTAACAATTGTAAATAACTATGCCCCTAAGATGGGAGCAACCAATTATAGAAACCAATTAATAACAAAATCAAAGAAACACACTGACAATAATACAATATTAGTAGGGGACTTTAACACCCCCCTTACTGAAATGGACAGATCATCGAAGCAAAAGATCAACAAAGAAATAAAGGCATTAAATGACACCCTGGAACAGTTGGACATCACAGATATATTCAGAACATTCCATCCCAAAACAACAGAATCTACATTCTTGTCTAGTGCGCATGGAACATTCTCCAGAATAGACCATATTCTGGGTCACAAATCAGGTCTCAGCCAGTACCAAAAGATTGGGATCATTCCATCCATATTTTCAGACCATAATGCTCTGAAACTAGAGGTCAATCACAAGAGGAAAGTTGGAAAGAACTCAAATACATGGAGGCTAAAGAACATCCTACTCAAGAATGAATGGGTCAACCAGGAAATAAAAGAAGAATTTAAAAAATTCATGGAAACAAATGAAAATGAAAACACAACTGTTCAAAATCTTTGGGACACAACAAAAGCAGTTCTGAGAGGAGAGTATATAGCAATACAAGCCTTTCTCAAGAAACAAGAAAGGTCTCAAGTACACAACCTAACTCTACACCTACAAAAGCTAGAGAAAGAACAGCAAAGAAAGCCTACACCCAGCAGGAGAAGAGAAATCATAAAGATCAGAGCAGAAATCAATGAAATAGAAACCAAAAGAACAGTGGAACAAATCAATGAAACTAGGAGCTGGTTCTTTGAAAGAATTAATAAGATTGATAAACCCCTGGCCAGACTTATCCAAAAGAAAAGAGAAAAGACTCAAATTAATAAAATCATGAATGAAAGAGGAGAGATCACAACCAACACCAAAGAAATACAAACAATTATAAGACCATATTATGAGCAACTCTACACCAGCAAATTTGACAATCTGGAAGAATCTGGAAGAATCTGGATGCATTCTTAGAGAAATATAAACTACCAAAACTGAACCAGGAAGAAATTGAAAACCTGAATAGACCCATAACCGTAAGGAGATTGAAGCACTCATCAAAAATCTCACAAAAATACAAGAGCCCAGGGCCAGACGGCTTCCCAGGGGAATTCTACCAAACATTTAAAGAAGAATTAATACCTATTCTCCTGAAACTGTTCCAAAAAATAGAATTGGAAGGAAAACTTCCAAACTCCTTTTATGAGGCCAGCATTACCTTGATCCCCAAACCAGGCAAAGACCCCATCAAGAAGGAGAATTACAGACCAATATCTTTGATGAATACGGATGCAAAAATCCTCAACAAAATACTAGCCAATAGGATCCAGCAGCACATAAAAAGGATTATTCACCACGACCAAGTGGGATTTATTCCTGGGATGCAAGGTTGGTTTAACATTCGCAAATCAATCAATGTGATACAAGACATTAATAAAAGAAAGAACAAGAACCATATGATCCTCTCAATAGATGCTGAAAAAGCATTTGACAAAGTACAGCACCCTTTCTT
>LNAC01000111.1:4251729-4269432 GCA_002007465.1 Ailurus styani | reverse complement strand
CCATTTGCAACGACGTGGATGGAACTAGACGGTATTATGCTAAGTGAAATAAGGCAATCAGAAAAAGAAAATTATCATATGATCTCTCTGATATGAGCAATTTGAGGGGCAGGGTGGGGGGCATGAGGGGTAGAGAGGGAAAAATAATGAAACAAGATGGGATCGAGAAGGTGACAAACCATAAGAGACTCTTAATCTCACAAAACAAACTGAGGGTTACTGGGGGTTGGAGGGTAGGGATAGGGTGCCTGGGTTATGGACACTGGGGAGGGTTTGTGCTATGGTGAGTGCTGTGAAAGGTGTAAGCTTGATGATTCACAGACCTGTACCCCTGGGGCAAATAATTTAAAAAAAAAAAGGTCAGATTCAGTAATTCAGTAATGGTGATGCATAATTCACTTACAATTCTAGTTTATAACTTTAAAAGATGGACAAAGTAGTGAATGACGTTTTTATTTTTATTTTTCAGTGTTTCAAGATTCATTGTTTATTCACCACACCCAGTGCTCCATGCAATACATGCCCTCCTTAATCCCCACCACCTGGCTCACCCATCCCCCTTCCCCCCTCCCCTCCATAACCCTCAATTTGTTTCTCAGAGTCCACCAAGCCAGCACTACAAGAAATACTAAGGTAGGTTCTATAAAAGAACGCGAGTGACATAGAATATTAATTTAACAATCTATAGAAACAATGACTTCATAGGCAGCATGGTGTCAGTAAAAACTTATCTTTCAATAATCACTCTCAATGTGGAATGGCCTAAATGCTCCCATAAAATGGCACAGGGGTCCACACTGGATAAAACGATGGAACCTGTCCATATGCTGTCTAANAGTCTACAAGAGACATTTTGAACCTAAAGATATATCCAGACTGAAAGTGAAGGGATGGAGAACCATCTTTCATGACAATGGGCCTCAAAAGAAAGCTGAGGTAGCAATTCCCATATCAGATAAATTAGATTTTAAGCTAAAGACTGTAGTCAGAGATACAGAAGGACACTACATCATTCTTTAAGGGTCTATCCACCAAGAAGATCTAACAATTGTAAATATTTATGCCCCCAGCATACATTAGCCGTCAACTACATAAGCCAACTGTTAATCAAAATAGCCATATTGATAAGAATACATCAATTGTAGGGGATCTTAACATGCTACTCTCAGCAACAGACAGGTAATCTAAGCAGAAAATCAACAAAGAAACAAGAGCTTTGAATGACACATTGGACCAGATGGACCTCATAGATATATACAGAACATTCCACCCTAAAACAATAGAATACTCATTCTTCTTGAGTGCACATGGAATTTTCTTCAGAAAATACCACTTACTGGGTCACAAAACAGGGCTCAACCCATACTAAAAGATTAAGATTATTCCCTGCCTATTCTCAGACCACAATGCTTTGAAACTGGAACTCAACCACAAGAAAAAGTTTGGAAGGAAATCAAACACTTAGAAGCTAAAGACCATCCTGCTCAAGAATTTTTGGATCAACCAGGAAATCAAAGAACTTAAACAATTCATGGAAACCAATGAGAATGAAGACACATCAGTCCAAAACCTATGGGATATGGCAAAGGTGGTCCTAAGGGGGAACTACATAGCCATCCAAGCCTCACTCAAAAGAACTGAAAAATCCCGACTACACCGATTCTCTTTACACCTTAAAGAACTGGAAGATCAACAACAAATTAAGCCAACCCCACATACAAGAAGGTAAATAATTAAGATTGGAGCAGAGATGAATGAGTTAGAAACTAAAGATACAGTAGAACACATCAATGTAACTAGAAGCTGGTTCTGTGAATGACTTTTTAAATATATGGTTGGATTCGGTTTGCTAGTATTTTATTGAGAATTTTTGCATCCATGGTCATCAGGGATATTTGTCTGTAGTTTTCTTTTTTAGTAGAGTCTTTATCTTGTTTTGGTATCAAGGTAATTCTGGCCCACTATGAGAGCAAAAATTAAAAGAGCTAGGAGCGCCTGGGTGGCTGAGTTGGTTAAGCATACACTTTTGATTTTTGGCTCAGGTCATGATCTCAGGGTCATGGGATCAAGCCCTGCATCAGGTTCTGTGCTCAACACGGAGTCTGCTTAGGATTCTCTCTCTCCTTCTCCTTATGTCTCTCCCCACCCCACTCCAGTTCACTCTCTCTCTCTCTCTCTCTAAATATAAATAAATAAATCTTTTTTAAAAATTAAAAAGCTAAAGGAGAAAATAAACAGTAATGCAAAAATAATTGGAGACTGTAACACCCCACTCTTAACACTGGATAGATATCCAAATAGAATCAGTAAGAGTGGATATGAACAACACAATAGACCAAATGGACCTAAAAGAAACACACAGAACATTCTATCCAACAAGGGTAGAGTACACATTCTTCTCAAGCACACATAGAACATTTTCTAGGACAAACCATATGTTAGGTCACAGAGTAAGTTTAGCAAACTTAAGAAGACTGAAGTCATATGAAATATTATCTCTGGCCACCATAGCATAAAGCTAGAATCAACAACAAAAGGAAAACTAAAAATTCACGAACACATGGAAATCAAACAACACTCTCCTGAACAACCAATGGCTCAAAGAATAAATTATAGGGAAAACAAAGAAGGTCTCTTGAGAAAAATGAAAATGGAAACACAGCACACCAGAACTTACAGGATCCAGCAAAAGCAGTTCTAAAAGGAAAGTTCATAGCAATAAACACCTACATTAAAAAGCAAAGAAGATCTCAAATAAACAACCTAACTCTATGCCTTAAAGAACTAGAAAAAGAATAAACTGAGCCCAAACTTAGCAGAAGAAAGAAAATAAAGATCAGAACAGAAATAAATAAAATGGAGAACAGAAAAACATCAGAAAAATTAGCAAAAATAAAAGTTGTTCTCTGAAAAGNATATGGACATAAACAATATGTTAGAAATGGAATTCAGGGTAAAAATTGTCCAGGCAATGGCTAGATTGGAGAAGACCATTAGTGGCAACATAGAATCTCTAAGGGCAGAAGTGAGAGTTGATCTGGCAGAAGTAAAAAATATTATCAAGAAGATTTACTCTAATCTAAATACTCTAACAGCTAGGAAAACTGAGGCAGAAGATCGAATTAGTAATCTAGAAGAAGGCTGATCAAAAAGTAAGATAATGAGGAGGCATGGACCAAACAACTTAGAAGCCATGAAAACAGAATTGGGGAAATAAAAGGGACCATGAAACGTTCCAATGTCAGAATTATTGGGATCCCTGAGGGGGTGGAGAAAGAAGACTCAAAGATGTGGTGGACTAAATACTGGATGAAAATTTCCCTAATCTGGGGAATGGAACAAGTGTTCATGTCCTAGAGGCAGAGAGGACACCCCCCAAGATCAATGAGTCTAGAAAGATCCCCAAACACTTAATTGTGAGATTCATGAATCATAAATTCAGACAGGCGTTCTTAAGGGCAGTGAGGGAGAAGAGATTCCTTACATATAGAGGAAGGATCATCAGAAAAATGTCAGACCAGTCCACAGAAACCTAGCAAGCCAGAAATAGCTGGCAAGATATATTCAGGGCACTAAATGGGAAGAATATGCAGCCAAGAATATTTTATCCAGCAAGGCTGACATTCAGAATGGATGGAGAGATAAAGAGCATCCAAGACTGGTAAGGTCTAAAAGATTATGTGACCAAAAAGCCGGCAGTACAAGAAATATTAAAGGGGGGAGTCCATAAAAGAACAAAGAAGACAAGAGTGACACAGAACAGAAAGTAACAGAGACAATGCATAGAAACAAAGACTTCACAGGCAACATGATGACAATAAACACTTACCTTTCAATAATCACTCTCAATGAAAATGGCCTAAATGCTCCCATAAAAAGGCACAGGGTTGCAGAATGGACATAAAGACAGGACCAGTCCATATACAGTCTACAAGAGACATTTTGAACCTAAAGATATATCCAGACTGAAAGTGAAGGGATGGAGAACCATCTTTCATGACAATGGGCCTCAAAAGAAAGCTGAGGTAGCAATTCCCATATCAGATAAATTAGATTTTAAGCTAAAGACTGTAGTCAGAGATACAGAAGGACACTACATCATTCTTTAAGGGTCTATCCACCAAGAAGATCTAACAATTGTAAATATTTATGCCCCCAGCATACATTAGCCGTCAACTACATAAGCCAACTGTTAATCAAAATAGCCATATTGATAAGAATACATCAATTGTAGGGGATCTTAACATGCTACTCTCAGCAACAGACAGGTAATCTAAGCAGAAAATCAACAAAGAAACAAGAGCTTTGAATGACACATTGGACCAGATGGACCTCATAGATATATACAGAACATTCCACCCTAAAACAATAGAATACTCATTCTTCTTGAGTGCACATGGAATTTTCTTCAGAAAATACCACTTACTGGGTCACAAAACAGGGCTCAACCCATACTAAAAGATTAAGATTATTCCCTGCCTATTCTCAGACCACAATGCTTTGAAACTGGAACTCAACCACAAGAAAAAGTTTGGAAGGAAATCAAACACTTAGAAGCTAAAGACCATCCTGCTCAAGAATTTTTGGATCAACCAGGAAATCAAAGAACTTAAACAATTCATGGAAACCAATGAGAATGAAGACACATCAGTCCAAAACCTATGGGATATGGCAAAGGTGGTCCTAAGGGGGAACTACATAGCCATCCAAGCCTCACTCAAAAGAACTGAAAAATCCCGACTACACCGATTCTCTTTACACCTTAAAGAACTGGAAGATCAACAACAAATTAAGCCAACCCCACATACAAGAAGGTAAATAATTAAGATTGGAGCAGAGATGAATGAGTTAGAAACTAAAGATACAGTAGAACACATCAATGTAACTAGAAGCTGGTTCTGTGAATGACTTTTTAAATATATGGTTGGATTCGGTTTGCTAGTATTTTATTGAGAATTTTTGCATCCATGGTCATCAGGGATATTTGTCTGTAGTTTTCTTTTTTAGTAGAGTCTTTATCTTGTTTTGGTATCAAGGTAATTCTGGCCCACTATGAGAGCAAAAATTAAAAGAGCTAGGAGCGCCTGGGTGGCTGAGTTGGTTAAGCATACACTTTTGATTTTTGGCTCAGGTCATGATCTCAGGGTCATGGGATCAAGCCCTGCATCAGGTTCTGTGCTCAACACGGAGTCTGCTTAGGATTCTCTCTCTCCTTCTCCTTATGTCTCTCCCCACCCCACTCCAGTTCACTCTCTCTCTCTCTCTCTCTAAATATAAATAAATAAATCTTTTTTAAAAATTAAAAAGCTAAAGGAGAAAATAAACAGTAATGCAAAAATAATTGGAGACTGTAACACCCCACTCTTAACACTGGATAGATATCCAAATAGAATCAGTAAGAGTGGATATGAACAACACAATAGACCAAATGGACCTAAAAGAAACACACAGAACATTCTATCCAACAAGGGTAGAGTACACATTCTTCTCAAGCACACATAGAACATTTTCTAGGACAAACCATATGTTAGGTCACAGAGTAAGTTTAGCAAACTTAAGAAGACTGAAGTCATATGAAATATTATCTCTGGCCACCATAGCATAAAGCTAGAATCAACAACAAAAGGAAAACTAAAAATTCACGAACACATGGAAATCAAACAACACTCTCCTGAACAACCAATGGCTCAAAGAATAAATTATAGGGAAAACAAAGAAGGTCTCTTGAGAAAAATGAAAATGGAAACACAGCACACCAGAACTTACAGGATCCAGCAAAAGCAGTTCTAAAAGGAAAGTTCATAGCAATAAACACCTACATTAAAAAGCAAAGAAGATCTCAAATAAACAACCTAACTCTATGCCTTAAAGAACTAGAAAAAGAATAAACTGAGCCCAAACTTAGCAGAAGAAAGAAAATAAAGATCAGAACAGAAATAAATAAAATGGAGAACAGAAAAACATCAGAAAAATTAGCAAAAATAAAAGTTGTTCTCTGAAAAGATAAACAGAATTTACAAACCCTTACTTCACTAGACTAAGCAAGGAGGAAAAGAAAGGACCCCCAAATCAACAAAATTAAATGAAATTTGAAAAGAAATGAAAAAGGAGATGTTACAACACCTGATATTCTGATATTATAACAGAAATACAAAGAACCATAAGAGGCTACTATGAACAATTGTATGCCAACAAACTAGACATTGTGGATGAAATAAATAAATTCTCATAAATATTCAAATTACCAAGATTGAATCTAGAAGAAAAAGAAAATCTAACAGACCAATTACCAGTAAGGAGATTGAGTCAATAATCAATATTCTCCCAGCAAGCAAAACCTAGGACCAGATGGTTCACTGGTAAATTTTATCAAACACTCAAAGAATTAACAGCAATCATTCTCAAATTCTTCAAAAAATAAAAAAAAGTAAAGAAAAGAAAAATGAAGAGGAGGTAACATTCCCAAACTCATTTTATGAGGTCAGCATTATATGATAAAACTACTAGAAGGAAACTATGGGCCACTATCCTTGATGAATATAGATGCAGAAATTCTCAATAAAATACTAGCAAACCAAATTCAGCAGCACATTAAAAAGATCACTCACCATGATCAAGTGAGATTTATCCCTGAAATGCAAGTACAGTTCAATATACATTAATTAAGCAATTTAATACATTACATTAATAGAAGGAAAGAAAAAAATCATACAATCTAAATAGATGGAGAAAAAGTATGTAACAAAATCCAATCCATTCATAATTTTAAAACCTCTTAATAAATTAGGCATAGAAGGAACACATCTCAACATAATAAAGGCCATATATGACATGCCCAGAGCTAATATATTAAATGGTAAAAGGTTGAAATATTTTCCTCAAAGATCAGGAATAAGGCAAGAGTACCCACTCTCACTACTCCTACTCAACATAGTACTAGAATTCCTAAATAGAGATCAGGCAAGAAAAAGAAATAGAAGTCTAGTATCAAATTGGAAAGGAAGAAGTAAAATTGTCTTTATTTGCAGATGACATGACTTTATATATGGAAAATCCTAAAGACCCATTCAATAAACTGTTAGAGCTCATCAATGAATTCAGTAAAGGTGCAGGATACAAAAATCAGTACAGTTACTATACTAACAACAATTTCCTGGAAAAAAATGAATTTCATTTACAACAGCATCAAAAACAATAAAATATTTATTGAATAAATTTAATCAAGGAGGTAAAAAATCTCTATTCTGAAAACTGTAAGATGTTGAAATCAATCAAAGGAGACACATATAAATGAAAAGATATCTCATGTTCATGGGTTGGAAAAATTAAAATTGTTGAACTTCACTACCAAAACCATTTTAGAGTCAATGCAATCCCTATCAAGATCCCAATGGTATTTTTTACAGAAGTAGAAAAAAACACTCCTAAAATTTATATGGAATTACAAAAGACCCTGAATAGCCAAAGAAATCCTGGGGAAACAAAACAAAGTAGGAAGCATTACGTTTCCTGATTTCAAGGTATACTACAAAGCTACAGTCATCAAAACAATGTAATACTGGCATAGAACAGACACATAAACCAAATGAACAGAATTGGAAGCCCAGAAATAAACCTAAGCATGTACAGTCAGCTCACATTTGCCAAAGGAGCCCAAAATACTCAGTGGAGAAAAGAATGTCTCTTCAATAAGTGCTGCTAGAATGATTAGATATTCATATGTAAAAGAATAAAACTGGACCATTATCTTAGAGCACTCACAAACATTCACTCAAAATAGAGTAAGGATTTAACTGTAAACCTGAAACCACAAAACCTACAGAAGAAAACACAGGAATGAATTTCACTGGCATGGGTCTTGATAATGATTTTTTGGACATGACACCTTAAACACAAGCAACAAAACCAAAAATAAACAAGTGATACTATATCCAAGTTAATCAATTTATTTGCACAGCAAAACAAATCCTCAAGAAAGTGAAAAGACTACCTACAGAATGGGAAGATAAATTTCCAAACAATGTACTAATAAGGGGTGACTATCCAAAATATATAAATAACTCCTAAAACAACACAAAGCACAAAAAAACAAATAACCCAATTTAAAAATAGGCAAAGAACCCAAATAGACATTTTTTAGAAAGAAGCTATATGAAAGGACAATAGGTACATGAAAAGATACTCAACATCACTAATCATTCGGGAAATGCAAATCAAAACCACAGTGACAGATTACCTCATGACTTTTAGAATGGCCATGATCAAAAAGATAAGAGATTAATAAACGCTAGAGTGGATGTGCAGAAAAAGGGAACATTGTGTGCTGTTGGATGGGATTGTAAATTGGTATAGCCACTGTGGAAAACAGCAGTGAGGATCCTCAAAAACTTAATAGTAGAACTCCATATGATCTAGCAATTCTGGGGCATATAACCAAAAGAAACAAAAACAGTAACTCAAAAAGATATCCACACCCTCTTGTTCATGGCAACATTATATACAATAACCAAGACATGGAAACAATCTAACTATCCATGGATGAATGGATGGATAAAAAGTTGCCCCCCCTCAACACGATGGAATGTTAAGCCACAAAAAATGAAGAAATCCTACCACTCAGAACACAGATGGAGCTTGAAGGCATTATGCTAAGTGAAATAAGTCAGACAGAGAAAGACAAATACTGTATGATCTCGCATATGGAATCTAAAACAAAACAAAACAAAACAAAAAATGCCAAAAACTCAAAATCATAGAAAAAGAGATCAGACTTGTGGTTACCCGGCAGGGGGAGGAGGGAGCGATAACTGAAGGAAGGTAAAAAGGTACAAATTTCCAGTTACAATGTGAGCAAATACTAGGGGATGTAATGCACAACATGATGACTATAGCTAAAAGGGCTATATGATATATAGGAAAGGTGTTAAGAGAGTATCTCCAAAAGTTCTCATGAAAAGGAAAGCAATTTCTTTTCTTCTTTTTATTTTATCTATATGAGATTATGGATGTTAGCTGGAACTACTGTAGTTAAAAATTTCAGAATATACATAAACCAAACCATCATGCTGCACACCTGAAACTTATACAGTGATGTACATCAATTATTTCTCAAGAAAACTGAAGGAAAAAATGAGTTATCAAGTTTTGAACAGACGTGGATGAATCTTAAATGGATATTGCTAAGTGAAAGGAGCCAATCTGAAAAGTATTCCAATTACATGATAAAGCAACAGTGCAGAGAGGGTAAATGTATCAATGGTTGCAGGGGTCTGAGAGGAGAAGAGAGGGTTAAACAGGTGAAGCACAGGAGATTTAGAGGGTGGTGAGATCAGTATTATATGGGTGAGTACATAGCAATGAATACGGTGAATGTATAACATTACACATTATACTTGTGGTGAGCTTGACAAGATAAAATAGACTTCTCGAATCACTCTGTTGCACACCTGAAACTAATATAACATTTTGTGTCAGCTAAACTTCAATTTAAAAAAAACCATAGAGGGGCACCTGGGTGGCTCAGTTGGTTAAGCATCTGCCTTCAGCTCAGGTCCTGATCCCAGGATCCTGGGTTTGAGCCTTTTGTTGGGTCTCCCTCTGCCTCTCTCCCTCTGCCCCTCCCCCACCCCCACCCATGCTCCCTCGCACACTCTCAAGCTTTCTCTCTCAAATAAATAAGTAAATATTTAAAACAGAAACAAAATATCCCATAATATTCCATAGAATATTATGGAACAATGACTGACCTTTATGTTTTTAATTTTTTATTACGTTTGGTTAGCCAGCATATAGTACATCTTAGGTTTTTGTTGTATATATGCAAATGTTAAAAATCCCTTAGGAAACTGGGAGAGTACCAAGATGAAATACAGAAATGACGAAATAATTAACTATATTACAAATGTATAGAACAACCTCATGGAAGGGGCTCAGGGTACAAGGTACTGACTTATGTAACTTTGAAATGAGGGAAATCTGTAAGGTTAAAGGCAAAAGAAACTAAAAATAAACCTGGGCTCTAGCTGAGAGTAGTTCCCCATGTGAGTACAGACTGACAATTCTGAAACTGCTACAAACATATACCGGAAGTGAATGATTTAGTAAATGGTTAGTAAACTGTTGGAATGGGAAGGTACAGATACACAAGGACAAGAGGCTAGAATGATCTATGTGGTACTGACCCAGAGTTGGAGAGATCAGTGTGAACTCATGGTTACTTAAATATAAACACAGATGGCTACATACAGAAATACTTACAGATATGTGCACATATACATTTAATATACACACATACATTTCCCGGTCTGTCTAGAACCTAGAGATAAACAGCATCTAGCAGCAACGACCACACCTAGCACCCAGAGCTCAGTTTAGTTTTTAATACTATTCTCCATTGAAAGGAACCAGTATTCTTTGGAGAGATATCTGATTCTAGGTCAGAGGTAGGAAATCTACAAAATGAGCCTTGATCATCCCATAGTACCAGAAAGTAAGGAAGACCTTAAAAAAAAAAAAAAGGTGGAACTAGAGGTTATTAGGTTAAGTGAGATAAGTCAATCAGGGAAAGACAAATACTATATGACTGCACTCCTAGGTGGAACTTAAGAAACAAAACAGACAGGGGAAGGGGAGGAAAAATAAAAGATGAAAACAGAGAGGGAGACAAACCATAAGAGACTCTTAACTATAGGAAATAAACTGAGGATTGTTAGAGGGGAGCTGGGTGGGGGGACGGGGTAACTGGGTGAAGGGCATTAAGGAGGACACTTGAGTAATGAGCACGGAGTACTGTATGCAACTTATGAAAAACTGAACTCTACCCCTAAAACTAATAATAATAATAAAAAAAAAGGTACACCACAATGGAGGTATACCAAAGAGACAGAGGAGCAAATGAAAGAGCTCCCAATGTCCAAGGCTGAAAAAGTTTGAGCAACAAAATAAGTAGTATTAGATTATAAACCAAAGTTTAAAATAAATATCTTTAAGTCCATACTGAAATAAATAAATGATTAAATCAATTAATAAATGTGATGAGACAAATCTCCTGTACGGTATAATTCCAAATAATACATGTGGATACCTGACCCTCAAGAAAAAGGAAGCATAGATGCCCACTCCTTAACTAAGGGCTCCCAGTGGCAATTTCATTCCAAAGAGCGCAGTGTGGAAGAGGAAAAAGAGAATAACTTTACAGCAGAGAAACTTGGCACACACAACACACACTCCCTCGGCCAAGTGGTCAAAGTCAACATCAACTGTGATAAGCATATTGATTGTAGCTATGGTTGATAAGATGTGACGATCATGTCAATTTATCTCTGTTGTCTTCCTTTCAAGAACACATAACCCCAAACTAGCCATGTGAAAAACATCAGAAAAATTCTAACTGAGGGACATTCTACAAATTATCAAAACTATCAAAGCCATTAAAAACAAAGGAAGTCTGGCAAATGGTCACGGGCAAGAGTAGGTAAGGAGGCATGACTTCTAAATGTACTGTGATATCCCTAATCAGATCCTGCAACTGAAAAAGGATGTTAGGTAAAACTAAGGAAATCTGAATGATGTATGGACTTCAGTTAAAAATAACACAGGTTTGTTTTGTTAATTATGACTAATGTAAGATGTTAATAATAGAGGAAACCAGATGTGTGGTAAAAGAGAACTTTTTGTACTATCTCTGCTATATTTCTGTAAATCCAAAACTGTTCTAAAATAGCACGACTGAATTATTGAATACTACATCTGAAACTAATGATGTACTACATATCTGCTAATTGAATTTAAATAGAAAAATAAAATTAAAAAGGACATTTGCTTTTCAATATAATAAAATTTACAACAGCATAAAAACCATAAAATTCTTTGGAATGAGTTCAACAAAAGAGGTGTTAAGACTTCTACTCAAAAAACTAAAACTCATTTCTCACAGAAATTGACCCAGAGAATCAATGTAATACCAATAAAAATCTAAGAAATCTTTTCAACAAATGAAATTATCAAGCTGATTATAAAGTTTAAAGAACCTAGGAGTCCAAAACAATTTTGAAAACATAGAACGAAATTAGAGGACTTTTATTAACACATTTAAAGATAAATTCTGAAGCTACAATGATCAAGAGAACATGATACTGGTGTAGATTGACTGTAGATCAGTAGAACCAAGTAAGTAATCCAGAAAAAGACCTACACATATACAATACATTGCTTTTTTTTTTTTGACACAAGGGCCAAGGCAATTCAATAGTTAAAGGATAGTCTTTTTGTAAAATGATAAGGAGCAATTAAATATTCAGATAAAAAGTGAATTTCACTCCCCACCTTATGCCATTCACAAAAACTAAATCAAAATTAATCATTCACTTAAGCTTAGAAGCTAAAACCATAAAACTTCCAGAAGAAAACAAAGGAAAAATATCCACAACTCTAAGGCAGTCAAAATACTTTATATGGGACACACAACATTAATAAAAGGAAAAACAACCCAACAACATATGGATATTTGAAGAAGATACATCAAGAAGGAGAGCATACAAATGGACAGAAAGCACCTGAAATGACACTAAACATGGAAACAAGCAAACTACAATCACAACAATTTACAGCCGCAACACCGTGACATGACTGCAGTTAAGAAGACTGACAGTAGCAGTACTGGCAAAGTGGGGAGGAGCGACAACTCTCATTATGCTGCTAGCAGAAATGTAAAATGAAATAATCACTTCAGGGCATCATTTGGCCACTTCTTAGAAAGTTAAATATAAATTTACCCTATGACCCAGCAAATTTACTCCTAGATATTTTACCTAAGAAATATGAAAAATACATATCCACCAAAAAGACTTGTACAACAATATTGGTAGCAGTTTTATTGTTCATAATGCTTCCAAACTAGAAACAATGCAAATGTCTATCAACAGATGAACAGATTAACAAGCTACGGTATATTTACGCCACGGAATACTACTCAGCAACAAAAAGGAACAAAATACTGACTCACATACCACAGATGAATCACACAAACTTGCTGAATATAAAAAGACAGACACAAGAGGATATATCACATGTGATTTCATTTACATGAAGTTTTAGGATTGGCAAGAATAATTCTACATACACAACATATCAGTGTTAGACCCATAAGAGGAGTAACAAGTGGGCTGCAAAGGGATGTGAAGAAACTTTCAGAATGATTAAAATGTTCTATATCTTAATTGGGGTGGTGGTTACATTACTGCACACATTTATTAAAACACATATACTAAAAATATATATATTTGATTGTATGTAAATCAACCTGAAATGTTGAGAACTAAATGTCTAAAAATGTATGTGGTATGAGAACAGGGATTGCAATGATAGACCGGCAGGCGGTGGGAAATGTGCAGACATAGCAGGATGTAACCTCTTGCTCTGCCCCATGTATTCTGTTGATGTCTGAGAATACTGTGACAGGGACTCAAATACAGTTGCTGCCCTCATTGACACCACTGGGTACTAAAGTAAGCACATAATTAAATACCATGAGAAAAACATTATGACGGGACTTGTAGAGGTGTTCTGGGAACATTAGAGGGGACAACTGACTGTCAATAGGAGGGCTTCACAGGTGACAGAATTTTAACAGAAAACAAGCAGATATGCTAGAAGAAGGAAGGGTACAGTGGTGCTGAGAGAGAAAATCACAAGCAGAGGCAAAGGAGTGGAAAACACAGCTTGCTTGGGGAATAGAAGAGAGGTCAAGAGAAATGAAGGAAGAGGGAGAGACAGAAGAAGAAAGTAGATGAGGACTGGGTGGGGCCAGGCCCTACACAAGGGATTCCAAACATACTCTGCACATGACTAGGAGGCATTCACCTGGGAAGAATGTGGCCAGGTTTCATGGACCCTAGCATGGATTAGGGAAGGAACAGGGAGAGGAACCAGGGGCCACAGGAGACTGGGACAGTAAATGAGACAAGGGATAAGAACCTGAAATGTGGGTTGGCAAGGAGGAGGTGCATAAAGGAGGGGCACAAATTCAAGTCCATTATCCCTCCCTGAATGTAATCTGTCCTAACATCTCAATTATGATGAGATTTTTTCAGCTATGGAAACTAATTTAGTGTACCAAGTTATAGAGCTCTAAGTAAAGCCAGAACCTCACTGTGGCTGGAAAGGAAGGGATACAGCTCTAAGCATTAGCTCATTCAAATTCTCTTTTACCACCAATCCACCCACTAAGGGTTTCAAAGTTTCAAAATGTCATCCCCATGTTCCGGGGACTGATTGACTTTCTACAACATACTGAATGGGAAACTTGTTTTTCACCATTCTGTTTGGTCTTGGTTGACTGCAATTCCTGTGCACCTAATCTTGCCATTTATCCATCTCCCACAACCCTAGGACCAGACCAGCCCTCTTAATGCTAATGAGATCTGACTGCAGAACAAGCCACTCTATTTAGCGTCTGCTGGCTTGGACAAGAGGCTATCCCCTCATGTCATGGCATGTTTAATTACCCAGAGGAAAACAGGAACAACTCACTTCTGAATATTCAGTGGGGATGGAAATGCTTCATATCACTCTTCCACTGAGTGTCCTAATAATGAAGACACAATCCAGGGTTATTTTAGATGAGGAATATGGTAATGACTCCACTTCCAAAATTCCAGTATTTATCCATCCAAGAAGTAATTATGAAGCCTGCAATGTGGTAGGCTCTGTACTGTGTACTGGGGGGGCCAACAGCAGGGAGTGGTCAGTGGAAGGCAGTTCATACGCTCCCCTCACAGCCCTGTGAAGGCAGAGGAGTGCTTCCCTAGCTCCCCTGGAATGTGGGTCTTGCTGGAACCCACTAGGCAGAGATGTGATGGATGCTTCTAGCATTCAGGGTGCTGAGATTCTCAGCTCAGATACTCTGATGTCCTAGTATGCTGACATATATGAGCAGAGACCCTTCTGCTTGGGGACTTGTGGGAGAGAGAACTCATTGGACCCCGAGGCTCTGATATCCAAGACTGTGAAAGGAAGCACACCTTTTCCCTCACCTCTTCACCTTCAGGCTTACCCCCTCCTTCCCTCCTAGAGAACCTTCTCTCTCTTGCCTGCTTCTTAATCCACGCACTCTCATATGGCACCTCCTCCTTGAAGGCTTTCTGATGATCTAAGGCAAAGTTAGACGATTTGTCCTCTGTATTCACACAACTCCTATATGTCATGGAGATGAGGGCGCCATAGCTGGGCTTTAAGGATGGGTAGGATTCTGGAGAAATTATGTCTACAAAATATACACAGGGGCCAGTCACAGAGTGAAGTGTGGGAGGAAAGAATGCAGTCACTCGGTCACTCACTCATCCAACCACTTAACATAAATTAGCTAACTCAAGGACTCAGTGCCAGGCTCAATGCTCAGTGTTGAGGATTCAGTCAGGGGCCTGAGAAACATGGCCTTGACCTACACAGACAAGCAGGCTAGGGAACAAGTATTGGTCGCTCTCCCATGAACACACCTGCTTTCAGAAAACGATGATCAGCTGGGTGGGCAACTGCGGCACCTGTGTCATCTTGACCTACAACTTCGGTGTCAAGAAAAGAGTTGAGATTTGAGAGCAGGTGAACAGAAAACTCCTACAGGGATATGCGTACAGCAGAGAGAGCCACAATCTCTTCCCCCGCCCCCATTTGGAAATACAAATATGGCTTTTTCTTTTCTGTTCTCACTCTAGGCTAGATAAGAATCTCCTTAGAAATTTTCTGTCTCTGGAGTGAACAGCATGATGTATTTTTCTGACTTCCTTTCCATTTACTTCTCCACAGAAAGAAATGTTTGTTTTTAAAAGAAAAAAGCATCTCCTGATAAGTTATGCATCCCCTAGAAATACTGATGAGCTGAAATACTCTGATCGAGTCAAACACTACAGTATTTGCCACAGAGTAAAGATTGTTTGGATGTGATTTTTCCTCAAGAACTAGAAAACTCAGAGATTTTCAAATATTCATGACATTTCCTAGGGCTGTGGTCTCCCAGTCTCTCTGGGTCTGACCTTGGTGTGATTTTGTTAAAGCTGTTTTCAGCCTCCTGCTCAATGACTTATGTGGCTTATTAATTAATCTTCAATAAGTGAATTAAATGTAGTTTTCTTTTGGAAGGAGGAATAGTGTTTCTTTGAATAATGGGGGGGGGGTCCCTGGAGAGACAGGGAATGGTCAGAGGGTCCGTGAACCCAGAAGGAGGCCTTACCAGCACGGTGGGAGGTAGGAGTCAGCGTGGGGGGAGGGTAAGAGCTCACGGGGCCAGGCTCAGGTTGGAGAGGGAACCACCAGGAGACTCATCCTTCACTCATCCAAGAAGACATTATGAAAGGTCCTGGAAGTCACTGCCCCCCCGCCCCCGGGTAACAACCAAGCACCCTGCCTCATGCAGGAGACAGACAAGAATCCAAAGGATCTCTCCTGTGCCAGGGCCATGAGGGAAATGAGCTCCAGGGGGGTGGGAGAGATGAAATTTGAACAAACCTTAAAGGGCAAGTGGAAGTAAGCCGGCAGAGCAGGGTTCCAGACACATGAGGGGAAAGGAGGCAGCACATGCAAAACCAGGCAATGTGAAGGGTCCAAAGTGCAAACCGCAGGCTACTCTGCTTGGCTGGAGTACTGGGGCCTTAAGGAGGGTAGGTGATAAAGAGGCCTGACAGTGCCCATTCGACACTTTAATCCTTACTGGGAAAAACCAACCGTCCACTCTAAAGTGCTTCTCAGTGAGTCTGGCAAGTCACCTCACTTTGCTGAGCCTTGGTTTCCTCCTCTGTACAATGGGGACAGCAGCAGGACCTGCTTCCCAGAGGTATGAATGTGGGAGTAACAGACACAGTACTCACAGTCCTGCCCCCGTGGACTTTACGTCCAGGTAAATGACACATTCAGCAGGCTGGGCCTGATGACCACCACAGCAGGAGTCCTTAAAATACTGGAAATGCTCTCCCTCCTTTTCAAAAAGAACGTTTTGTCACCATCACTATTATTACACTCTTTTCGCAAGAGAGAATGTTCTCTCTACCAATCTGCATTTTCTGGGGACTCAAAAAATAACCCTGTAGAAAAGCCAATCCAATTTTTCTAGCTTTCCTAATTCATGCTTCAATGTGAAGGTATTACCTTATGTGCTTATTCAGGGATAATTAGAAAACATATTTATTTCCCTTTGAATTGGTAGACTAAAGACATCCCATGGGGAGAGACATGAACAACACAGAGAGTAAAACTATTTATACAAGGAAATCAACCCCTATGAATTAACAAGGAAATTAAATGAACTAGAAGGAACTTCCTATGTTCCTCTGAGTTTTAAGGAAGTAGTCCATCCATCTGATACTAACCAAAGTCATAAATAAAATATTAGCAAATTGAATCCAGCATTAAGTTTAAAGAATGAAAATGGATGTCAGTGCCAGAATGGTTCCATATTAGGAAATGTAGTAATATAATTAATGACATCAATATATGGAGAGGTAAGGGGAAATGACAGTTCTGGTAATGCGGGAGCAGTCTCCCGCAGCGCTGGAGATGGGAGCTCGGACTAAGTGGCTCCAAGCACGAGTCACAGAAGGAAGAGGAGACAGCAGCTGCAGGAGTCTTTCTAGGCTCCGGATAAATGAGCACAGGGAAAAGAGGAATGGAGGGATAACCTGGGACAAAGGATTGTGTGTGTGTGTGTGTGTGTGT
>LNAC01000111.1:4158890-4248537 GCA_002007465.1 Ailurus styani | reverse complement strand
AAAAAAAAAAAGCCTCTGCTTTCGGCTCAGGTCACGATCTCAGGGTCCTAGGATTGAGGCCCACATCGGGCTCCCTGCTCAGCGGGGAGCCTGCTTCCCCCTCTTTCTCTCTGCCTGCCTCTCTGCTTCCTGTGATCTCTCTCCCTCTGTGAAATAAATAAAATATTAAAAAAAAAAAGAAAGAAAGAAATAGTATAGGCAAGGCCAAAGAGAACAGAGAGTAGACAAAAGGGAAGAGAGACACTAACAATATTTTTAATATATAGACCACTGTAAAAGGGAAGTTAACAAATCAGACTGAACAGAGGAAGTGGAAGCCTAAAAGCATCTAGTTAGGCTTCCTTGCAAAATTGAAGAATAAAAGAACAAGAATGAATTTTAGGAATTCAAAGTTCTCTTTTAAAATATGTAACTAAAACCTAATGAAGGACAACTTGTCCAAAGAGACACAGCAATTAGTGTCAGAGCTGGGACTAGACCCACTCCCTGACTCGAATCCTAGGGCTTTGCCATAGGGCACATCTCCTTCCCTGACTTGATATCTAAGCAGCAGTTCCCAGTATGTTCACCAAAGCCAAGATTTCCTGTGTTTCTGAGTGTGTGGCTTTAGGGACATGAAGGAGAAAATGAAGGTCACTGAGACGGGAAGGTAGGAAAGCTGGGGAACCAGGAGGGGCATGGGGGTACCTTCTATGGCCAAACAGGATTTTGCATTCTAACTGTTTGATTTTTCCCAAAAGCATCTGCACAGGCAGAGAAGCAGGGCAAATACAGCCACATGAAGGAGGTTGCTCTTGATGTTTTGAAACTAGGGGAGGCTCAGAATTAATTTGCTGCTTCTCTGGTCCCAGGTGACAGCCTTGCTGGAAGCCTGAATGAAGTTCAGCAAATTAATCTTGCATATTTTATGGGTCCTGAATGCTATATACACAGTATTCCTGATGTTGATTACTGCCTCAGCCAGTGCAGGGGGGATTTGTTTTATGATGATTTCAATTACAGATAAATGTTATACCCGGAATCACATATCAGCTGCTTGTGAACTGGAACATGATATGAACCCTGACTGCCAAAAGCCAAGAGCTTCCCAGGACACACTTTTAATTTAAAGCTCATGATAAAATTAGTCTGTTTCTAGAGAAAGAAGTTCTGTTTCTCCCATGCTTGGGGTGCTTTCCCATTGGTCCTGCCCCTCTTCAGGATTTGGAATCATGCAGAAATGACACCACTGCTGCTTTATGCCCCTTTCTGCTTTTCTATTGTGAATACACAGCATTTCAATATCGCTATTTTGTATGCAAAGGTGGGCTAAGGGAAATGACCCAGCAATCCTAACATCCTCAAGATGAATTCCCCACATTACCTAATAGGTTCCTGGCTTCCTGCTAGTGACCTGGATGCCTAAGTGTAATGCCCAGAAACACCAGGGGGCGCTGCAGAGACACAAGGGACCAGCCAGCATCCAGGCTGCCTGAGTCACAGGCCTTTTCAGTTTGTCACACTTGGGACCTGAAAAAGCCAGTCTTCCTCTACCTAAGCCATCAGTGTGTGTGGCCAAGGGTAGTGCTCTAACCCTCTCAGTTTGAGAAAGACCAGGCATCTAGCAAGTGGTAGCTCCATTACAGACGTGTACTAGAACATCACAGCTGGAAAGGAACAGGCTCTAGCTAAGACTGACCTCTCAGTCCACTTGGGGTAAATAGGTCCAGAGTGAGGCAGGGCACTCCTCCAAGTCACAGAGAATTGGAGTCTTCCCTCAAACTAGAATCATACATCAATTCTCTAAGTTCAGTGGTTAAGTTTAGAAACCCATTACTTCTATTTCCTTACCAGCTTCTCACATCAGAGTCTCTGAAAAGGCCAAAGGTTATGAACTTGTTCTATAATCACACCTCCTTCTAGCTCTTACATTTTCCACAAATGTCACATTCTCTTTTCTCTTTTAAAAGCCCAGTGGTCAGGCACGTGGGTGGCTCAGTTGGTTAAGTGTCTATCTTCAGCTTAGGTCATGATCCCAGAATCCCAGGATCGAGCCCCGTGTGTGGCTCCCTGCTCTGTGGAGAGCCTGCTTCTCCCTCTACCCCCTCATCCTGCTCATGCTCTGTCTTTCAAATAAATAAATAAATAATCTTTAAAAATAAAATAAAATAAAATAAAAACCCAGTGTTCACAATAGCCAAACTATGAAAGAAGCCGAGATGTCCTTCAACAGATGAATGGATAAAGAAGATGTGGTTCATATATACAGTGGAATATTATTCATCCCTCAGAAAGGATGAATACCTACCACTTATATCGACATGGATGGAACTGGAGGATATTATGCTAAGTGAAATAGGTCAATCAGAGAAAGACAATTATCATATGGTTTCACTCATATGGGGAATATAAGAAATAGCACAGAGGATCATAGGGGAAGGTAGGGAAAACTGAATGGGAAGAGGAAACCAGAGAGGGAAATCAGAGACTCCTGACTCTGGGAAACCACCTGAGGGTTACAGAAAGGGAGGTGGGTGGTGGGATGGTGTATCTGGGTGATGGGCATTAAGGAGGGCACGTGAGGTGATGAGCACTGGGTGTAATATGCAACTAATGAATGACTAAACACCACCTCAAAAACTAATGATGTACTTACTATATATTGGCTAATTGAATTCAAATTTTAAAAAAGAAAAAATAATAAAATAAAATAAAAACCCAGTGGTCAGAACTATAACTATCCCACTCCACAAACTGTGGTTTGCAGTAAAGCAGAGAAGCACAGAGCCAGCCCTATGGACCCCAGAATGAGTAAATTTACAGAACAAATTTGTTTCCCCTCCTCTACACTTGCACAGGTGTGACCGTGCACCTATGTGTCCTAACCCCTCAGCCTCTGTCTTTTTGGTCCTGCATACTCCCCGTGTTCTCCACTCCTGAGTCTTGGCGTGAATCTCACATATCAATGTAATCTTAATTTTGAGTTTATGAAGAGAAAAAATGTATTGTTGATATTTGTGGGGATCCCCAAAGAAAGGACCAAATCCACATTCTCACCAGTCTGTGACTACAAAACAAAGTCACCATTTTTTTTACACTCAAATTCTTGCAGCATAAGCCCCACTCATATAAATCCCTCTATCAAATCCCTTGCAACTTCTCCAAGCACCTCCTCTGGAACCTGCTGTTCTGACCAGACACAGCTGCCTCCTTCTCCCGGTCTCTGCTGGTGATCAACACAGCTTCTCAACTTCCGGGAGAGCGCACCGGGCGTTCTCACTCTCTACAGCAACACTGTGATGTTAACAAGATAGTACAGGTTCAGAGAAGCATAACTTACTCCCCAAAGGAAACGGCACAAACCTGGAACTGTTCTAAAGACGCTCGGGCTCAACCTAACTCAGCATGCATATGGCAGCGGGACCTTGCCTATTTCTCAGCCCGTCCCAGATGGTGGGGCCCAACTCATTGCCTTCAGCAGGGTGCTCCTGGCATCTTCAGGCCCATGACTTCCCCTGCACCCTCTTCACTCTTGGCTCCAAATTAAGGAAGAAGTCCTTCCACACTCCCACCCAACACCAGTGCTCTTCCTGCTCTAGGATTAACTTCTCAGGTTGACAATGGAAACCCCAATTTCTTCGAGAGGAAACCCACAACCACACCCTGGAAAAGACAGTCATGATGGTCAACAGAGAACTGAGCAACATCTGGCCTTTTACTAGATGAAGTAAAACAGCACAAGATGTACCAGTGGTCCCACCTGCACTATCCAAACCTGGTCCCCGTCCCCCTCACTACCTCACCTCACTGGAAGAAAGGAGCTGAGGCGTGTGCCCCCACCCTCCCTGTCTACTTCCAGCTGCCCTTGAGCTGTGAGCAGAGGCTGGAGAAGACCCATGGGTCCTCTAAGAACAGGCGTGGGCACTCAAAAATCCAGAGGCAAGAGCAAAACAAAATGAAAGAAAACAGGTCTCTACCTCTACAGGGACAAAACACATTGTCAGCACTGCCAGCTGCTTTTTTTGTAACAAAACTCTTAAAATCTCAGTCTGCAGCATTTCCGTTTTGTTCTTTGGTTCATGTGAACGTACCCCCCCCAAGAAAAATTAGGGGGTAATTAATTGCTCTACATCTGCATGACTGAAAGGGCCCGCTCCAGAGAGATGGGTCCTCCAAGAATTTTAGGAGGCTCTATTCCAAAGACAATTGGCAGTGTACATCCAGAAATGTTGAAACTGTCTTCGACTCCACAAATGGTAGAATTTCTAGCTTCTAAAAGAAAGTTTTGTGTCTGTCAGACTTCCTGCTGCATTCAGACAACTCTCTCAAAGCTGTCACACAGAGATCCCAATATGGATGGTTTCTAGGCTCTTTAATCCACAAGAGGGTAAGAGGTTGCTGGAAATACAGCTATGTGTTTAAAAAAAACAAAAACAAAAAAAAACTTTGAAAAAAACCCAGAACTTAAAAATGGGGTCACAAGATGGCAGAAACACAGCAGGACCGAGTCTAAAAGTGCAGTTTTGGTAAATTGGAGCCTTTAAGGAATGACAGTATAATAAACTTGATGGCCCAATTTGTCAAGTAAGTTCCTTGAAAATGCTTCACTTTTTTTTCCAAATAAAAAAGTAGATTTCCATAGCTAAAGGAGTAGCCAGTAAGGACTAAGTATTATACACTTATGTGAACAGCCAAAAAGGAGATAGATCAGGATTCAACGACGTTACAAATGTTAGGAAGACACTGCGGGTGGGCTCTACCACCTCCTCACTGAGACCCTGCTGGCATTTCTAAGTGGATGCTGCCTTCAATGTGGTCCCTGGGGTACTCAAAATGGCACGTGGGGTTACAAAGTCAGCAGGGCTTTGGTTGCTCTCAGAGGAGTCCAGAAATAATGCTCTTTAGTCACCTGCTTTTAGGCCCATCTCCACCTCCCCACTCACCCAGGATTTAGTCATAGGTCACACCAAGGCCTGAGCCCAGAAACAAGGGAGAAAACCTTCCGCTGTAAAGGCATGCCGTGTTTTACTGCAGTTTACTTTCTTGCATTTTGCAGACAGTGTGTTTTTTACAAGTTGTAGGTGTGTGGCAACCCTGCATCAAGCAAGTCTGCCGGTGCCCCTTTTCCAATGGCATCTGCTCACTCATGTCTCCATGTCACCTTTCCGTAATTCTTGCAATACTTCAAACTTTTTAATTATTATTATATTTGTTACAGTGATCTGTGATCAGTGATTTTTGATGTTACTCTTTTAATTCTTTGGGGGCACTAAGAATCACACCCAAATAAGGTGCTGACCTTCACTGATCACTGTATGTGTTCTGCCTGCTCCAGCCACTGGTCCTTTCCCTGTCTCTCTCCTTCTCGAGTCTCCCCATTCCCTGAGATACAACAATATTGAAATGAAGCCAATGAAGAACACTACAGTGGCCTTGCAGTGCTCAAGTGAAAGGAGGAGTCACATGTCTCCCTTTAAATCAGAAGCTAAAAATGATTAAGTTTAGTGAGGAAGGCATGTTAAAAGTTAAGAAAGGCTGAAAGCTAGGACCCTGCATCAAACAGTTAGCAAGTTGTAGATGTAAAAGTAAAGTTCCTGAAGGAAATTAAAAGTGCTACTCTGGTGGACACACAAATGATAAGACAAAAAAGTTTTATTGCTGATGTGAAGAAAGTTTAAGTGATCTGGACAGAAGACCAAACCAGCCACAACATTCCCTTAAGCTAAAACCTAACCCAAATCAAGGCCCCAACTCTCTTCAATTCTGTGGAGACTGAAGTGGGTGAGGAAGCTGGAGAAGATAACTTGGAATTTGGCAGAGGTTGGTTCATGAGGTTTAAGGAAAGAAGCCATGTCCAAACATAAAAGTGCAAGGTAAAGCAGAACGTGCTGATGGAGACGCTGCAGCAAGTTATCCAGAAGATCTAGTTAAGATAATTCACGAAGATGGTATAACAAACAACAGATTTTCAAAGGGATTTGTCTCAAAAGAGACAAACAGCCTTCTATTGGAAAAAGATGCCATCTAGGACTTTCACAGTTAGAGAGGACTCAGAACATGTCATACGCTGGCTGAATGAATTACTCTTTAAGGAAGAAGTTCAGAGTTAAACACCCAGGACAGCTGGAAGACTAATGGCAGGCTTCTGAGTTGTACCTTGTGCCAGCAGTTGAGTTGGCTTTCCTCAGCATCCTCCAGAGGTAGAGGTGGGGGTGGGGGTGAGGAAAATAGCTCACTCTTCCCTTCCTCTTTTCTCCTGATTCTCTATGAGCCACCACTTACACTGGCAGCTGGCTGCCCCCAGGAAGAGATGAGTGAGACCCTACATAACACTCAGCACAATGAGTCCACAGCAAGCCCAAACCCTAACCTGCCCATGTTCCAGCATATCCATTCATTCAAAGATCTCTTGCATTTCTTTAGCCCCACTGATTCCACATCATCTGCAGTCCCAGCCTCGGGGAAATGAGAATATAAGAACTACCACAGGGCGCCTGGGTGGCTCAGTGGGTTAAAGCCTCTGCTTTCGGCTCAGGTCATGATCTCAGCGTCCTGGGATCGAGGCCCACATCAGGCTCTCTGCTCAGCAGGGAGCCTGCTTCCTCCTTTCTCTCTGCCTGCCTCTCTGCCTACTTGTAACCTCTCTCTCTGTGTCAAATAAATAAATAAAATCTTAAAAAAAAAAAAAAAGAACTACCACAGACAAAACTTCACAAACATATATAAACATCAGGAAGAACTCCAAGACAAGCAACATCCAGGGCAGCCAAAATGTTCTTCTGGTGGCATTAGGACTATCCACTGTCCTGGGCATGTTCCTCCAACTCTCTGGTGAACTTAACTTTGACCCTTTCATTTATGGTTCTAGATGCCATCAGCTCCTATCTGGATTGACAAGGAAATGACTCGGTGGGGTGTAGTATTCCAATAAAAAGTACATAGGGGAACATATGCTGGCTCTGTAAGTCAACCATCGTGACCATGAAGGGATTATTTCCTTTTTTTTTTCCCTCAAAGAGTCCAAGAGGGAATTACCAACAGAGGTGACAGAGGGTGAGGACGGAAATGAGATTCTGAGTCAAAGCAAACACTTTCTTCCTTTGCCTCTCTTGCCAAAGTCACTAAATATATTGATGGCATAATTGGAAAGTTGGGCTCTAAGCCAAGTGTGTTGCCTTCTGAATGAGAGGCAGGGGATGGAAGAGTCATAAAATGTTAACTGCTCCACATGGGAGCTCTGGGCCACCTGCCCCATACTCCTGTGTCACATCAATCATTGCAGCCTCTAGTCCAGCCAAAGGATGAAGCTTCTCTAGCAGACTCCCAGAGACGAATAATAAACACTGGCCTTCCCTAGTGCCTACAGGCCTTGAGTGTGTAATTAATGTTTAAAATATGGGCCTGAAGGTCGTTCCAAAGCTCCAGAAACTCCATTTTCCAGACTGAGACACTGAATGCAGAATGAAGTAGTGGCTGGGACCACCAAACCAACAGTTCCAAAAGTTACAGAGACTCCATCTGTCACTGCTGAATCCCTAGCCCACTGCTCAGGCCCTGGCTCTAGCAAGAACACTGAAAATTCCTGGTCCCTCCCCTCTGACTATTGTCTTCACTTCTCTTCCTCCTATACCCACAGACACATGCAGGGAAACACAGATACACAGAAAGGCTCAGACACTGTACAATACACATACACACAAATAGATGGGAGGCATGTATGCACGAATATGCACGTGCGTGCACACGCGCGCACACACACACACACTCACATAAATGGCTGTAACTTCGTAACAAGGTTTGGGGCTAGCATTATCATTACTTGCATCATCAGTTTGACACTCTACTTTGCTGGTGAAAATAGAGCAATTTATACCAATGGGGTCCTGTCTTATTATATTAACTTCTCAGTTGCGCTGGAAGAGTCATGAGAGTTTTTCTAGGCCAATCTCATATTCAAGGTGGTAAAACTAAGGCCCAGGGGAAGGGAGTTGCTTTAAGTGAATCAGCGATGGTCAGGAATGAATCTGGCCCTGTGTTTCCAAACTAGATGGTCCTTCGTTCCTTCTGGTGATGGTTTTCAACCCCTGCGCCCACCAGGGTTAACATGATAATGAACGGTGCTGCCAGTTCTTGAGGGGTCCCCACTTGCCAGCCATGGAACCAGGCCTTTGACACACATTACTTCTAATTGCAATCTCAATTCTTCAGGGTACATATTATCACCTGCATCTTAGAGCTGGAGAAATCAAAGTTCAGGGAGGCAAAATACTCATTCAAACCACATGAAATTGATTATATTTGATCATTTTTGTCTAATAGAAATGGCAAATTGATAATTTTCCCCAGGGCTCAGAATGGGTGAGTGGCCAAGTCAAGTTGTGCCTCCAGGGCTCCTTCCCAAGCACTGCAGCCTCCCTGCATATTCTGCCCAGACCCAGGCTCAGCTGGCCCTCACACTGGCCTGGGGGCTGGGCTTGCTCCCTCTATCACCTCGGCCTGGCTGATCCTGCTTGCTTCCTTTTATGCTTACACTATGAACCCCAGAGCTGTTGCCCTCCACTCTGCACAGTGAATCTCCATCACAGCTGGCCTCTGCCTTTTCTGATCTCGGTTCTTCTTGCTTTAGAACCTTTCCTCTCATCAGATCTCTGACCATCCCTCTGATTCTTCTTTTATCCGTCAGGACTCTTGTGCCCACCCTCAGCATTTCCTGTCCACACTGGTCAGACAGCTTCTCACCTCTCCTGTCTGTCCTCTTCCTCATCTGGAGCCTCCTAAGCTTTTACTACTAACAGTTTTTTGCAGGTTAAGCATGAGCACTGCCTTGGCCTTAAAAACATGTCCACAAACGTTTTGATGTCCCTGCTTTTAAGAGGTGAAGCTTACCTCCCCTCCTCCTGAGTGCAGGCTGGACTTCGTGACTGGCTTCCAACAAAGAGAATACCACAGAAGTGATGGTGTGCCACTTCACAGTTAAGGTTATAAAAAGACTGCAGCTCCAGTTAGATTCCCCCACCCCCACCCCCGTCTTGTCACTGTGCCAACGGAAGCCATGTCATGCACAACCCTATCGACAGGTCCAAACGGCCGGTCCTTGTCAACAGCCACATGAATGAGTTTGGAAGAGGAACCTCCAGTTCCCAATCAAGTCCAGGAGACTACAGCCCTGGCCAAAAGCTTGATCTGAAAGCCAGAACTGCCCAGCTAGTTTGTTCCTGGGGTCCTGATCCATAAAAGCTGTGAAATAATCAACGTTTGTTGCTTTAAGCTGCTAAGTTGGGGATAACGGAATATTAATACAGGCACCCTAGGCCTTGAAAGAGGCCACGCCCCATATAGATAATCACACGTCACAAATGGGCTTCTTTATTCATTCTCCCTAATTATTCCCACACTGCTTCCTCAGCTGACAAGCAGACTAGACCTGCTCCCTTCCCAGCAACCTTCCTTGCCCAGTGCCCTTTGCTTCCGAGACCTAAGCAAATGGGTATTTTCAGACTAGTTTTTGTTTTTAGTTCTACATAGTTAAAAAGCAAAGTAGAGTCAAACAATGACTAAATCTCCAAAGACATGAGACTATGCTGCTACAAAACAACTTACACAGCGAGAGCAGCATTCAAAACCTCTCACTGCTTTCTTCCTGGTCTCTGACTTTGAGCTACAAGTTGACAATTTTTCAGCCCACTGAAATGCATGCTGATATTAAAACATGTCAGCGTGGTGACAGGGGCAAAAGATGTGAATATCTGAAAACTGAGTCCAATTCTTAGGAGTGGGCACCTTGCCCTCTGTGGGCATATCATCTGGAACATTTACACAGGGATAAAATCCTATAACTATGAACACAAAATGTCCCTCCAGATTATTCGGTGGTCATGGGATTTTACTGAGTAAAAGTTGATTTAATGTACATAGACTTAGAACCCCTCATGGGAACTCGGAAGTTTTCACCACAGGAGTGCTACTGTGACAAGTCAGTGTATGCCTCCTTTAGGCCACAAATGCAGATGCACACAGTATTTTCTCTCTCATTCCCTTCATTCCTCTGGTCCCATCCTTGTGTCACACTCCCTCATCTGGGTGTTAAGCCACTCTAGTCTTTTCAAAAAAGGTAGGGACAGGTTTCATTACTTGTGGAAGGTCTAGTATATGGAGCCAAGGCACTACACCCTCCTCACCTGTGGCATGCTTATCAGGTCTCTCAACTGATTTGGAACAGTATCATTTCCAAACTTTGGGTAACAGACAAGAAAACCAACCTGAACTTTCTAGCTATTTAGTCCACAGCAAATGGCTTTGCTTGTGGGCACCATCATTCCTCATTCTAGCTCTATTTCATTCCCCAGCTCTGCCTGCCCCAGCACACATCTTCAGAAATCCAAGACCCCAGGCAGGAGCTGCTATTAAAGATCTGCTCATCCTCAGAATCCCCAGGCCTAACCCTCTTGTAATAGGGGTGCACTAAGAACACTGTCCAGCTCTCAAGTTAAGCCTCTCCCATTTGACAGAAACCAGGTCCTTGGCTATCGAGGTAGAAAATTGTCCTTTAAAAGAGGTGACATCATCTAAGGTAAGATGTGGCTTAGAGAATATCATGTCAAGTGGGTAAAAGCAAACCTTAATAAAGACAAAAATTAGTCTGTTGGATTTGCTTTTGAAATTATAGATAAGGGAATAGCAAAATACAGCCTGTAAGACCTTCCTCCCCTCACCAGTTCCACTGAAGGAACAGATTTCTGAAGCACCCAACTAGAAAGGAAATCTGTATTTCAAGAAAGCAAAATTGGCTTTAATCACTCATATTTGGTGATTTATTGTTTCCATACATGCTAAAACATGAAAAAGAATAAAACGATTAGGGCGCCTGGGTGGCTCAGTGGGTTAAAGCCACTGCCTTCGGCTCAGGTCATGATCTCAGCGTCCTGGGATCAAGGCCCACATCGGGCTCTCTGCTCAGCGGGGAGCCTGCTTCCTCCTCTCTCCTCTCTCTCTGCCTGCCTCTCTGCCTACTTGTAATCTCTCTCTCTGTGTCAAATGAATAAATAAAATCTTAAAAAAAAAGAATAAAACAATTAGCGATCAAAACCTGAAAACACAAACGTAGATGAAAAGAAAAGCAACTGGGCCTGTAATGGGGACACCTTTTATTGTTCCAACTAACAACAAACTCAAGGATCTAGCTGTGGGACTTCAGTTTTATTGCATAACATTTCTGTGCCTCCGTTTCATTAAGTCTCGTTGCCTGTAAAATGGAGATATTAATAGAATCTTCCTCAGAGGATTATTGTGAGGATTAAATTAAATCACATACTAGAACAACTCCTGGCACATAGTAATCACTCTGTAAATATTAGCTATTATTGTTGGTATTACTTTTATTACTATCCCATTCTGTCTCTGTAAGCAGATCCACATGGCAAAGCTACATCATAAGCACAGTGCTGCTGGGCAAGCAAGATGTCCACACATTAGGATGAATCCAATGTCTACTGGCATCATCCAAGATACATGGCACTCCCATCTCTATTAAATACGGAAAGTTTTATCAGTGGAGTTAGAATTTTCTAAATCTGTTGCTAAAAGCTTCCTCTATTTTGGTCAGATGAACACTGCTTATGTACCATTTTATAGCTCTCCTCTGCCTTTCTCTTTCCTATTTGATAAGTCAAATATTCTAGACAGTCTTTCTGAATGGGGACCACTGTTTCTCCTTTAGGTATCTTAATCTATCTCTGTTCTGACCAGGATGCATTAATTTTCATTTACCTCTCAGAGGATTCTCTTATTTCCTTTCCTTCCATTTCCACTTTGTGGTGGGCACTATTGCCCCCAAGAATTTAATATCTTTTTTTCTGACAAATCTTTCCTCCACAAAAAAAATTTTTTGGAAATCTGTAGAACTATCCAAAAATTCAGTTTAGATACTCCATTAGTTCCTAATAGTCTGATAAAATATTCTCTTTTCTGAGTTTGATGAAGGCAATTTGCCCTGACATTTAATATTGTTGTTTATTTCTATTTAAAATGCAAAGATCAGCCAAAGGGATAAGGTGACTTGAAATTACAGTCATTATTATACATAATCCTGCTAGAGTCTGGGTTTACCTAGGCTCATCATGGGGCATTAGAGCATAACTGTCCAAGGAGTCACATTTAAGACTAGCAAAAGCAAATGAATAATATCAGTAATAAGAGTTTTCATTATTTTTGCTACAGATTTTTAAATTAATTTTAAACTGTCCTTATAAACAAATAGATGATCCTCCTTAATTATATTGAAGGGGTACTTCAAGTCAGATGAGATTTCCATATCAATTATGGCAATGAATCCACTTTCTCTGAAATGTTATTTTAACATAAACATGATTGGTTAGGTCACAGTTTCCTGGCTAATACTGAAAGAGGGCTTTCTGTGTACAATAGATGCTTTATATTCTGCACCATTAGGTTTTCACAACAAACATTTGAGGCTGGCATCCTGCTGATGAGGCACAGATAGGTCATTAACTTACCAAAGGACCAGAACTGGTAACAGATAGAGTTGGGATTTTTTTTTTTGAGTCATAACTCAAAAGCAGAAGCCACTTAGATATTTCGAGTAAAGAGGGATTGAATACAGGGTTAACTGTCTACAGAACACTGCTGTGACATTTGTACCAATAGAAGCCACAGATAGCTTTATATCACATTATAGTTGGCATATGTCAAGAATCTGTCCCTACCTCAAAATTAGTGGCTATTAGACCCATCACTAGATCCCATTATTTACAGCATTAATAAAGAAGCATATATATTACTATAGCACAAATTTATTATTTTGTGTTTTCACAGCCAACATAATTGGTTTTCTATAAAATCCTATGTTTCTTATTTTAGTCATTTAAAATCATTATTTGAAAAGAGGTCCATGAACTTTACCAGATACTGAAAGGTTGGGGACCAAGAATCATGAATTTCCCTTGGCCTAGAAGGAAAGGGCTGATTCCTAGAATCCACAAGCAGAATCTGGAATCTGAACGCCTTTCTATCAGACTCCATTATCTTTACCTTAATCAGCACACTCTACAGGGCTTTGAGAATGAGAGCAATCCTTTCAGCTTTTTTGAATACCATCAAAAACCTGAGTGATCCTGGCTTGCTTGACATTGATGCAGCCTTGGGAACCCCCACCCCCTGCCACTGAACACTGGAGGGATTTTTTTTTTCATCCACAAGATCAGCCCTTTTCAGATGAGGGGGGTGTCATCTTTTATCATCTTTGAAGAATTTCACTCTATTTCCCCACATACTGCCTTCATATTTGCAAGGTACCTCCTCCAGTGACTTCACTGAGCCATCTCAGAACTACATTGCTGACTCCTGTTTTCATCAGGCAGAGTAATGACATGTGCAAAGACTAAACGTTAGGGTGCTCAGAGGAAGAAATGAAGGTGTTATCCTAAGACTTTTCCCATGAACCATTCAACTCAAAATGCATGTGTGTGGTATTTTCTTTTCTGATAGGGCTTCCATCTGTGAGTATGGCTAAAAATACAGACGACCTGTTTGTCCTCATGCATCTGAGAATGACAGAATTAGAAGAGACCTCATTTAACAGATAAAGAGACCAAGAAATATCCTCTGTCATGGTTAAGGGCTCAGCTGTAGAGTCAAATGGACTTGGGTTTGAAGCTCGACTTCTCAGAGAACTTGTGTGACAGTGGCTACAAACCCTAGTTAGATGGTCACTTAATCACAGGATCATCATCTGTGAAGTGGGGGAAATTCACTTCTCAAGATATTTTCTTTTTTATAATAAGTGAGATAAAACATGTGAATTAACTAGCACACACAATGAATATTATTTGCACAAACAGAGACAAGACTACTCGAGGTCATAAGATGGGATGGGACAGAGCCAGGTCTGAGATGCAGGCTTCTGGCTCTTTCTTCAGTGTTCTTTTATGTGTGAAGACCTTCTATGTGATGGTTTTTCTTGCCTCTAAGACTTGGCTAGGAAGCTGGTGAACCACCTAGCCCCTTTCAACCTTGTGCCTAGAGAAGGAAAGGTATAAAAACAACATGTTTGTGTAACAGAGACTCCATAAATAAGACTTGTTTCTTCCGTCATTACAAAATGAAAGGATAATAGCCAAAGGGCTGCCAAGGAGCTTTTCATCTTGTACCTGCTAGTAATCAGATTTCTGGACTCTAAGCTCCCTCCGACAAATTGTCTGTTCTCTTTTCACATCTCTGTGATCCATCTGTAGCACATGCTCAGCCAAGAGTTGGGATTCAAGTTGTAATCATCCGTGGCAAACTTATTTCCAGGTGATTCAACAGATTTCTGAGAGAGGATATATTCCAAAGTTGTCCTGTCACACACAGGGGACTCCCTTTACCACCCACTTGGCTGAATAGACTCAAAGGAGAGCAACTCCAATGCAGCTCAGTACTCACAGTGAGGGGAGAACATATACAAACAAGCCATGACCCCATAAACCCAGGATTCTGGGGGAACACATGGCAGGAGGTATTATCTTCATGGAAGAGGTAGTTACAGAGAGCTGCCTGGAGGAAGTAACTTAAGCTGAGGAACAGTTTGGCACACGAAGGAAAAGATAAAGAAATGCCAAGTGAATGAAATGGCATATTCCAAGGCCCAGAGAGAGAGAAGCAGACTAGGTTTGGGAAACTAAAAACTAAAACTAAAAAATACATAAAATACATAAAAAACTAAAAAATACATAATCTGAGATTCTGAGATTGGTGGGCATTCAATAAAATCTTGCATCTTAGATTAAGAAAATTTATTTTCCCCCAATACCTTGATACACTAACATTGTTTATGCTACAATGAGATGGAGTCAGTCTTTTTCAGAATGGAGGGATCATCCTTGTAAACCTCTAGCTCAAAGCTGGGAAAGCAGTGATGAGCATCCAATAGCTGCATCCCCAAGAGGTTTGTGGGAAACAAAGACCCACTGGGCTGGGCCTGGCAGCTGGGCTGCCATCACCGTGCATTTACCACCCAATGAGAATGACTCATACAGGAAAAAGACAACACTCCCATTGACAGAGCCACCAAGAGACTCCACAGTGGATGTTCTGAGTAGAGGCGCAACTGAATTTCCACTGGGCCTTCAATTAGTTTCTCAAGTTCATGATAGCCAAAGGCAAGACAGCAAGCTACTATTAGTGTTCAGTTTTTGTTCATTCAGCCTAGGGTGTCAGTTTGCCTGGGACTTGGGTCCTCTGGAACGTCGGGCTTTCCATGCTAAATCCAGGAAAATGCCAGATGAACCAAGACAAACTGGTCACCCTAATTTAGCCCATTACAAGTATACTGACTCTGTGCTGGACCCCAGGTTATGTGCTGAGGATATGGAAATAGATAAGAAACAGTCTCTCAAGAACATTACAACACAATTAGTGGAAAAGACAAACATGTAACCAGAATAAGTCCTGGGACCCCCACATACCTCGGTCTTGATTAAGTGGTGAATTCAAAGAGATAAGTACAACTAAAAGTAATCAAAATGCGCTTCTATGTTCTAGTTCTCAAAGAATATCAAAGGAGATCCAGTTCATTACCCACATTCTTCTTCATTTTAATCCCCCCTTTTCCCATCTCATCTCCTAGTCTCTCTGAAGCTAAATGTGCCTGTGCCTCTGGGGTCATTCTTGCACTCAGCTCCCTCCCAAGGCTTCCCCAGCACCCTACTTAGAAGGGACCTTCTTCCTTCTCCCTTCCCTCAACATGCAACATTACTTCCCTACCAGACATGGCTACTATGACAAAGCCTCCTCCGGGCTGTCCCCGGAAGGCTGGAGACCCAGTGATTCCATATCCCCAGTTTTCTTCTCTACCCAGAAAGGAGTAGAGCAGTTGTTTTCGCATGTGATTTCTTTTCTTGCAAGAAATTCTCCACCTCATTTCACTCACATAAGCGCATCACTTCAAACTTCTCTGGTAAGGGCTGTGATGAGGATCATATGTGTACAAGGAGCTGTGTAGCCACAGAGATGGGCACTTAGTTCAAAAACAAAGCAGACACTTGGTTGCTGGAACCAAAGCAGATTTTGTCCCATAGGTGTGGGGTTTCCCACTATTCTAGACCCAGAGGAACTCTAATTAGGAAGGAAGGGAAGACCTTTAAAGCTATATCTATCTAACCCACAAGCAAATGAGTTTGAACACAAAGTGAAATATACAAACCAAGACCATGGTGTTCTATTTACTGAAGCACTTAAGAAAAACAGCTTATTTAAAAAAAAATTTTTTTTAGGTCGGGGCGGAAGGGGGGAAGGAGAGAGAAAACTTAAAGCAGACTCCACACTCAGAGTGGAGTCTGATGTGGGGCTCAATCTCACAACCTGAGATTATGACCTGAGCCTAGGTCAAGAGTCAGACACTCAACCAACTGAGCCACCCAGGCACCCAAGAAAAATAGCTTCTTAAAGGGGAGACAGGGATAGAGATAGCCAGGTCTTCAGGGAATCAACTATTTGGTCACTAGAAATGTGGATTTAAAAAAATTTTAATATTATTTATTTAAATTCAATTAGCCAATATATAGTACATCATTAGTTTCTGATATAGCATTAAATGATTCATCAGTTTCATTTAATACCCAGTGCTCATCACATCACGCGCCCTCCTTAATGCCCATCACTCAGTCACCCTCCACCCACCTCCCCACCAGCAACCCTCAGTTTGTTTCCCGGAGTCAAGAGTCTCTCATGGTTTGTCTCCCTCTCTGATTTCTTCCCAGTTTTCCCTCACTTCCCCTATGTTCATCTGCACTACTCCTTATGTTCCACATATGAGTGAAATCATATGATAATTGTCTTTGATAGACTTATTTCACTTAGCATAATACCCTCCAGTTCCATCCATGTCGATGTAAATGGTATTTTTTATGTTATGTTAGTCACCATACAGTACACATCATTTTAGCTTTTTATGTAGTGTTCCATGAGTCATTGTTTATGTATAACATTCAGTGCTCTATGCAATATGTGCCCTCCTTAATACCCATCACCAGGCTCACCCATCCCCCTAACCCCCTCCCCTCTAAAGCCCTCAGTTTGTTTCCCAGAAATGTGGATTAATTTTGTCCCTAAAGAAACATAGAACCTCACTACACTAAGTGTTAGCAACATATTGGTTGGGGTGGAGGAATCGTCTGCATTCTAGTTCATATTTACACCTTCTTGGCCCTTTGCCTGTATCCTCTGTGGATCATTATTATAATCATGAAGCTATACAGACTGATACTGAGCCAGACTGCCATGGTTAGAACCCAGTGACTCTCTGCACAACTTTGAACAAGTTATTTCACTTCTATGTGTTTCAGTCTCCACTTCTGGAAAACAAAGACAATCACATTATCTACCACATAAAGTTGCTAAGAATATTAAACAAGAAAATATCTCTGAAGTATTTAGAATAGTGCCTTGTAGATAAAAAGTGTCATATAAGTATTTGTTAAATGACTTCATCATTTTTAGCACCATTTAATTTGTACTTAATTTGTGCCAAGCATTATTCTCACAACAATTCCAAAAGGTAGGTAGTTTTAAATTATCTCTGGTATATAGCCAGGGAAACTGGGCTCAAGAAGTAACTCACCCACTTGGCATCAAGGAAATACAAATCAAAACCACAATCAGATACCACCTCACACTGGTCAGAATGGCTAAAATTAACAACTCAGGAAACAATAGATGTTGGTGAGGATGTGGAGAAAGGGTAACACTCTTACACTGTTGGTGGGAAGGCAGACTGGTGTAGCCACTCTAGAAAATAGTATGGAGGTTCCTCAAAAAGTTAAAAATAGAACTACCCTACAACCCAGCAATTGCACTATTAGGTATTTATCCAAAAGATACAAAAATGCTGATTCAAAGGGGCATATGCAGCCCAATGTTTGTAGCAGCAATGTCCGCAGTAGCCAAAATATGCAAAGAGCCCAGATGTTCATCAACAGATGAATGGATAAAGAAGATGTTGTATATATACACAATGGAATATTACTCAACCATCAAAAGATGAAATCTTGCCATCTGCAATGACATGGGTGGAACTAGAGGGTATTATGCTAAGTGAAATAAGTCAGAGAAAGACAAATAAAGGATTTCACTCCTAGGTGGAATTTAGGAAACTAAACAGATGAATATAAGGAAGGGAAAGAAAAATAAAATAAGAGGAAAACATAGAGGGAGGCAAACCATAAAAGACTCTTAACTAGAGGGAACACACTGAGGGTTGCTGGAGGGGAGGTGGGTGGGGGTATGGGGTGACTGGGTGATGGGTATTAAGGAGGGCACTTGCAAAGGAATGAGCACTAGGTGTTGTATGCAACTGATGAATCACTGAGTTCTACCTCTGAAACTAATACTCTAGTGTATGTTAATTAAATTGAATTTAAATTAAAAAAATTTTAAAGAGAAGTAACTCACCCAAATCACATGATTGATAAATGGCTAAGTCAGAAGCTAAATCTAGGTCTGTCTGGCATCAAAACCCATGCTCTGTGTTCTTTTGCCATTCTGATTCCTGAAACCAGAGAGAACTTTGGAGAACTTTCCCTCCAAAACTTTATTGAAAACCTCCCTCCCTATTATGCTGAGCGAAATAAGTCAATCTGAGAAAGACAATTATCATATGATCTCTCTGATATGAGGAACTTGAGGGGCAGGGTGAGGGGTTGTGGGGGGTAGGGAGGGAAAAATAATGAAACAAGATGGGATGGGGAAGGAGACAAACCGTAAGAGACTCCTAATTTCACAAAACAAACTGAGGGTTACTGGAGGGTGGGAGGGTAGGGATAGGGTGGATGGGTTATGGACGTTGGGGAGGGTTTGTGCTTTGGTGAGTGCTGTGAAAGGTGTAAGCCTGATGATTCACAGACCTGTACCCCTGGGGCAAATAATAAAAATAAAAAAAATAAAATAAAACCTCCCTCCCCACCCAATTCCCTCAAAAATCCAGGGCTAGTCTTAAAAGAACCTCTGGAAGCTCCAGTTTTTCCAAGGAGAGACACAGCCACGGGGCCAGCCAGCCTCTACCTGATCCCTGGCAGGTGGAATCTCAGGCCGGACTCCACTGCGTGAGGGTCGGCATATGCCTCAGTGCCCCTGCAGGAGCCAGCACCGTCATTTCTACCCAGACAACCTGCTCCTTTCCAGCCACTCTGCTAGTTAGACTCAGGAGAGTGCCTCCTTGGGAATGCACTGCCATATTCATTGCCAAGGGATCCAAAGGAAACCTGAGGTCCCCGGAGCATGTTCCCCTCTCACCAGTCCTCCTTCCCCAGGAGAGGAGTGCCACTTTTGACTCTGGAGGCAACCTGGAGGAGAAGCTCAGGCAGGACAAAGGCCAGGTGAATTCCCCCAACCTAATGCCACAGCTGTGTTTGCAGATCAGCAGTAAGAACAATAACAACAATGACGATTGTGGAAATAGGAGCTAACACCGAGCTGAAGGAGTTGCTGTGCACAAGGAGCTATCCTGAGCAACTTACACTCTCCTATTTCCCTCACAACAACCTAAGGAAGTATTAATGACCCCATCTTCAAATATAAGATGAGACCCAGAAATGGAAAGTGACTTTCCCAAGACCCCACAGCCAGCGAGCAGCAGAGCAGGGAAGAGGGCACCAGTCTCCTGATTTCAGAGACCATAAGTCTTTCCCTTGCTCAAGGAGACATGGGCTGAGGTCCCTACAAAGCCATTTCCCGCATGGCTCTGGTGCTTCATCTTCCAAGCAATAGGTTTTGTTTCTCTGCCCCACCCATGCACCTGTCCCCTGCTTTACTGGCCAAGCTGCAACTGCCCAAGAATTCTCCAGAGCGCATTTGACCAAGCCAAATAATGTTTCAGAGATAATTTACATAAATAACGGAGTCTGTTCCAAGGTGAGAGACTGTACCAAAGCTTTCCCTGGGGAACATTAGGCTGGCTTTGCAAGCTCAGCAATCAGGCAAGATCCTGCCACTCTGTACAATGTCTGCCTCCCTTGCTAAGTGGTTTTGGCTATCACCCAAATGGGCCTCATAAGGGCATGTATACCCTTCCATGGACCTAGGCTGAGAGAGCGTGCAGCCTCTGCTTTCTCCCACACAGCCTCAGCCTGTGCTGTAGACCGCCCCCCCCCTGCTCTTCCATAAGCTGCTCTACACTGAGAGGTTTTTACCCAGGGCTTTCCTAAGCATTCATGACAACTGCCCCCCATGTCTGGTTTTTGCGGATTGGACTGGATTTGAGTCCAGCTCAGTACCACAATCCATCCTCTGGGTGACGGCCATGAACAGCTGCCTACAACAGGCCAGATCATCCCTCCAACAGAAGGAGGAGTCCACTTGGGCATGGGAACAAGCCTTCACAAATAGCTTCTCAGCTGATGGAACCATGGCAGAGCTGAGGCCTAGCCTCCTCCTCTCCTGTGGAGGTGACGTCCCAACTGTTGGCCCAACCTTTGGAGTTTACGGTTGAGAGCAAGTTCTGATTCCAGTGGGGCTATGTGCTGGTCGTAGGACCTCAAACAAGTTGTTTAGCTTCTCTGAACCTTGGTTTCTTCACCCGAAAAACAGAAATGATAGTAACACCTACCTCAGAAAGTTAATGGTTAGGTGATTTAACGCACACACAAAAATTAGCACAAGGAAGAACAGAATTAGCATTCAAAAACTGGTAATCGCCCATTCCATGTAGGCTGGTAACTGCTCAAGGTACCAACCCCCTCACGCAGGTGGGGGCCTGGGAGTCTGCATTTCCATTATTCACAGCCTCCTGGGCTTCTGCGTGTGGAGTGTATAGATACTTCTGTCTCAATACAACCACAAGAGAAACCTCCTCTTCTTCTCAAATTAGCCTTAATGCGTAAGAACTTCACAACCTAGTCCACTCCCTTCCTGGACATACATAGCTTTAAGTCTCACCCCACAGGACTAGCTACACATTTCCGAAAAGAAAATGGTGTATTTTATGCCTCTGTATCTTTGCATGGCTTTCCCCTTTGTCTGGTATATCCTTACCTACCTTCTTAGCCTAGCCCGCTCCTGTTTCTTTCCATCCAAACACCACCTTCTCTGAAAGCCTTCCCTGACATCCCCTCTCACCCAAGCTGTGTCAGGTGACCTCTTGGGAATTTTCATAGGTCCTTGTCCTTCTCCCATCAATGCCAATGTCACACTGAATCAGCATGGCCAGTGTAGCAGTTACAAGTATGTCAGCCTACAATCTAAACTGTGCACAAAGAATACATTTCCTTTTTTGCTCAAAAACTGAACTTAATTTCTATTTTCGAGCTTCCAAATCATAATCTTGGTCACTTCAGATAATATTAATGACCTTAAGATATTCCCAGCCAAAGTGACCACACCCTCAACAGCCACATCTTCCCCAGTGTGACTCTGGGCTCTGAGGACCTCATATGGTATTGAGGAGGCATGGGTCAGGAGGGGAGAGAGAGGGATGGGGCACTGCTCTTCAGGTGCTGTCATTAACTCATGCTTGCATCTGCTGATGCAGTCCATCCCCCTTGCATCCTCTGTTATCAATCTACAGAGGACTTAGCTCTGCTCCATGATCTGCCTCTCCAAGTCTAGCACCATGTGCTTATGCAAATCATGTCCCCATTCCCCCTTCAACATTGAGCTCTAAGCAGCTCTCTTGAGGCCACTGGCTCTGCACATGCTACGTGCTCCCTTCTACTACCCCTAGGTGTCAGGATAAATGAAGAACAACTCAGGAATTCTTGCCATCCTTCCAGGATCCCCTAAGAAAGTTAAGTGTAGATATCTTCCCTCCAGATTTCCCCCGAAACTACCTGGATATACCATCAGTTGCTTCACCCAGCCTCCCTAAGAACTTCTCCCTGAGAGTCATGGGACCCTTTTAAGGGAACACCACCAATGCACATTTCCTTTTTATCCCTGACGTACATTTCTGTTGCATTCCCTCCAATTCTCCTCCTTTAGCCTAGATAAGCTTTACCTTTTATAGAGAGAAAAAAAAAATCCCAAACTCTGATTAGTCTCATATTCTGTAGACCCTGAGTCTCTTCAAGGCAAAGATTTTTGGAGCCTCAAATCTCTAAACTTTTAGAAGGCACAAGTCTTTCCTTTCAAACTATTATCTGTGTCTTGAGTTTTCAAACATACCTTGAAACTCCACCCCAAGATTTGACTCCTTGAGACCCATAACTTTCTGTGTTCTGCTGTAAAAATCCTTCCCAAGGCAAAGAATGCCTTAAAGTGTAGTTTGATTAGGGACTGTACCACAGGACTCTCCCCAAAATGCTCATAACCAAATACAATAGTATAATACATCAAAACAGTATCTCACTGCCTCTTAATCTGTCTGATTCTCCACCAGACTGAGCTATCTAAAAGCAATTATTTCATTTCTTTGACTAATACCATGTGCTCAATAAATTTTAGTTGAATAAATAAATAAAACATGATTTCTGTTCATAGTATGTGAGATTTCAAGCAATAAACTATATACTGGACTATTAAACAGGGTATAGATAAGCACTACAAAGAAAGTAAAGTTCCCTGTATTAGTATGGTAGAGACAACAGAATGGCTAAACTTGATTCTCCCACTCAGCATTTACTAAGTTGTTACTATGAGTCAGACACTTGTTACATACATGATCTCCCTTAATCTCATCTAAAAATGAGAATAGTAAGTCTTTTAGGGAATGAGATCCCGAGTGCTTGGGGCTCAGTTTTTTTCACAGAAAATGGGAAGGCTCTTTGCCTCCACAGAAGAGCCACCAAGTTCAGGCAGAGTGAGATGGAGAACACAGGAAGTTACAGAAAATTAGCATCTTTTTGGGCACCTGTGGCTCTGACCTCATTAGATCTGCAAGTGAAAACCGGGGAACATATTTATCATTTCATTTCATGTTTTATATTATCAGCTCTTGCACAGAGATAAATTCATGGAAGTTAATATGGGGAAACTGGTAATAAGCTCAGGAAGGCTCCTGGAAACCTCATATTGTATTTACCCTGAGGCTCATAATTTGACTTTCAATCAACATAGCTGAAATACGTGGCATGAAAATTTTATCGCAAAAGATACTGTGTGTGCCAGAAGGTAATCTCCTTTCTGAGCTAATTATTTATTGTTAAAGAGAAAATATTGTAATGTAAATCACAGGTGCACTGTTCCTTGGATTCTGGCTGGAGTATGAAGATGACTATGCTCTCTAAAATCAGATGCAATCAATGAATCAGGTTCCTCCCAAAGCCACTGTTGCCCAGCTATATTACCAAACTGGACACTAGGAAGGAGGCGATTTAGTGCAAGGGAAGAACCATTAGACTTTGACAAAAGACTTGAAATCAAGCCTTCCTCCCTTGCTAAGTCACCAATGACCCCGACCCTGTATTCTCATCTCTCTCCTGGGGATAATAATATGGACCCTACAGATAGCACATGGTTGCTGGGAGGACCCAATCAGTTGCTACATGTGAAAGAGCTCTGCACACTGTAAAATATCCTGCCCTGTGAAAGGACAGAAGGCAACCTGGCTAAAAGGCTGATGCTTCCTGTCCCTCTTGTAAGAACTCAACAATAACACCCCACACCCCCAAAGTGCTCCCTTCGTACAAACACTGTTCTAAGTGATTACAAATATTAACTCATGTAATCCTCAAACAACCCCATGTGGTAGGTTCTATTGTTACTCCCATTTATACATAATGAAATGGAGTCAGGGAGAGGCTAAGTCACTTGCCACATGGCTCCAGAATCCCTGCTCTTCACACCCTGGGTAAGGAAGTCTTCCTATCTCCCAGCCTCCCCTCAGACATCTTTATCTTTGATCCTACTGTAAAGACCTACTTCTGTGGGCCATAAAGTAGCTAAGAGAATCTAAATACATCTCTCCCGAGTCACCTTGGGATCTGATGTTCCTTCCCCCCCTTAGTACAATTATTTATGTATCCTGTAGAGATTTAACTTCTGCTGGCTGGTCTACCCTCTGCCCTTTGAGGTCAAACAGAGCAGTGAGCCACTTTTAACAACTAAACATCTCAGCCTCTTCAACTCTTTATCCCATCAGACATTCCTAGGACATTTACAGATGCTCACTACCCACTTCCAGGTTCCTCTGATTTTGTCCCCTAGAAACGGGCTGTCCATGACTGGACATATAACCACAAGGATGGTCCATCCTGGACACAGGCTAGGACTATACAACCACACACTAAACACAGCTAAAAATCATGTTCAAGTGGCCCACACTGCCATATCCATCTGACCTCAGTTCCCCTCCAGCCTGGACTCTGAAGACCCTAAGGTATGGAAGCTCTTGCTGATAGAGAACAATCTTCCAGACTGAGGAAGACTCAGCCAACCCCATCACCCAGAGACCCAAAACAATGACGTGTTTAGATTATCCTCCCCCACCCCCGACTTCCCACAACCTTCTGGATTTTTCTTCTCATTCTCCTTCCTTCGGGCCCCTTTTTTTCAGCTTCTCTAATCATTTATTAATTGATTCATTCAACAAATATGTATGAATACTCCACTAAATAATAGATACTCCAGAACCTGGCATCAGATAATATTAGAACTGTTCTGAAGAGGCTAGAGATTAAATACATTTTTTGAAGTCTTCTGGGAATGTTCATTGATCTTTTTCAGACATTCTCTGCTCATCCAGGTATGGTTCCAGCTTTACTTATAGTAGGTGTTCAATAGTGCTTACTCAATTTAATTAAGTGCATATCCGTATGATGTGCACTCGTATGATGATCTATGACATATCCAAATGCCTGTTGCAAAGAAGGCAACTAAGAGGTGTAGTCACCTTCCTCTGTGGGTTCTAATATCTATGATTTTATCTTGTCACTGCACTAAAAGTAACAAATCAGGGAATTTTCAAGGAAAATTCTAAATAAAGAAAATCATTTGCTGATTTTTGTCAAGGACATCCTTTATTCTGGCTTAGCCGTTCACTTTAGGGAGATGTTGGGTACCAAATGTATTTTTTTTTAAAAGATTTTATGTATTTATTTGAGAGAGAGAAGGTGAGAGACAAAGCACCAGCGGAAGGGGAGGGTCAGAGGGAGAAGCATACTCCCTGCTGAGCAGGGAGCCCATTGCAGGGCTTGATCCCAGGACCCCAGGATCATGATCTGAGCCAAAGGCAGATGCTTAACCTACTGGGCCACCCAGGCACCCAAGGTTGGGCTCTTTAAACTGAGTAAATGGAAGGAGAAGAGTTGATCCTTGGGAAGTGTCCTCACAACTGCTAAGTCCAAAAGCCTGTGTTTTTTGCTGTGAGGGTCCAATGAGAATGCCCTTGTCTTTGAGGGGCTCGTGTGTATAGTGACCCAAGAGCTCACTGCCCAGGCCTTAAGTGGGGGTATCCAGCCAGGTCAGTGACTGCATTGATGAGAAACAGGAGGTGGAGGGTGGACTCTAGAAAGAAGGGACATGATGGAAGACACAAACATGCTCTCAGGAAGAACATGATAAGTGTGTGAGAGAGCCTGACCTGGCTGAGCCTTGAAGGCCTTGGCAATGGGACAGCTTTGCCAGAGATTCACTAACTGACTGGGGTAAAAAGTCTAAACCCATAGAATAAGATCCTATTTCCCAAGTCTGTAGTCCAGACATTCAACAATTTGGTCTCAACTTACTTTACCATCACCATTTCCCAAAGCAGAATTGCATGGAGTGGGTAAATGAAAAGCACATTCTTCATGGAGTAAGAGAGTTAATATACATGTGACTCACAAGCTAAAATATGTGGGGAAAACACAATGATTGGTCCTCCCACCACGTACAGTTCAACAGTTGTGCACTGCACAAAGTTGTTCAGTCACTCCAAGCCATGTTCCCATGAGGTACATCTGCCTGAGGTGGGCTACCTTCTCACTGCCCAAAACTCCCGCACAGGCTAGCAGAATCCTGATTGCTCCATAAGATGCTGTGATAATTAACTTAGATTATGATTACTATGTGTTTAGCTCTATGTATGACAAGAATTACGTGTTCAATAAATTTCATTTTCATTGCTCTATTGTTGTTGATGTTTGATCTCCAGTCAAAAGAATTTTTTTTCCTTCTCTGTCCAACTAGTTTGTCCACTGCCTGCTGAATAGGGAGTGTGCATTGCCCTCCAAGTTTCTCATCGGCCTGTTCAGTGCACCCTCTGATGGTTAGAGCCTTTCCATGCTCTGAGCTCTTCTTCAGTACCCGCATCCTCTGTAAATCATTCCCTGACAATTCTTGCCTTCCTCTTTTGAACCCCTAGAGCATCGACTGTCGGCATAATTCACTTGGCAATTAATCATTCTGTGCCTTGTCACAGCTCGCTATTGTAGTTAAACCAATTATGCTGAACTGTCTTTGTACCTTCCTCGATGCCTATGTCCTCACCCCATCCTCCCAACTTCTGGATGTCCTTAAAGCACCCAGCCCACTATCTGCACCTAGGAGGAGCTAGGTTGTATTCATTTGCAGAATCTCATGAGACAGGGTAGTGACTTGAAGAGGTAAGAGCAAAGTGCTTTTTAAAGGTTCTGGGATGATTAAAAAGGAGCCCACAACATAAATAAAATCGATGAGCACATCAATTGATCAAAATGTCCACTTTAGGGTGCCTGCATGGACAGAGTCTGTGCAGGTGGTTCATCCCCATGTGCTGCCCATTTTCCAGGCTGCTCCCAAATGAGACCTGGATTCCCAGTGAACCCCTGTGAATTCACAGTGAAGTTCTAACAAACTGTTTATTAGCAAAGGAAACATGATAGCCTTGGGGATGACTTAATGATCCTTTTGAAATTGGGAAGAGATAAACTCTTGCTTCATATGTTGTACCCCTGACCCTCACCTGGCACCCTATTCAGTGAATAAGCAGTTTGAGAACATTGAGCAAACTACAGAAGAACATCAGACCAAGATAATTTACATGGACCCCCACCCCATCCCTACCTCTTTCACCAACAATCCCTTCTTCACCTCCAAGACTCATTCTAGGCCCAACTCCTTCTGGTGCTTTTCCTCGATTCTGCAGCCATAGGAATCACTCTCCTGTTAGGATCAGTCAACCCGCAACTTCCAAACCATCTCAGCAAACATTCTGCCTTGTGCTGTCAAAATCCCACCAAGGTTCACTTCTAGTTTCTTAAGATGCTGACATGCATGTGAGCCTGGCTATACCACCATAATGCCCAATGTCAAATATGTCTGTTCACCAGAGCAGCTACGCTGACTGACTGTCGAAATGTATAAGTGAATGGTAAAACACAAAATCAATCTGTATTAATAAAAAGTTTTACCTGTTTTAAAATGTCTGAAATCTTGTTTGAAAATGGGTCCCACTGATGACAACAAAACAAAAGCTTGAAAAAGACTGCTTCCCATTATGCATCTGGTAATTAATCCTTAATGTCTTAAAGACTCTGTGGCATTGTTATCTTGTCGTTTCAGTATTAAAGACCATGTATTAATTATTAATTGTAGTGAACTTTTTAAATGTTCTGTAAACTGGGTTGTTCCAGGAGCAGCAGGGAGCCGAACCTGGGGGTGCTGTCACTCTGCCCGAGAAGTTCGGGCTCATCTTGCCTCTCTCCAGTTTGAGGAACTGGGCCTGTTCACTTCGGAGCGTGCACGGAAGATGGGAAAGGTGCTGACATTATTTTCTAAGCTTTTACAGAGATAACGCCATCTGCTGTGCTCCCCTAATCCATCCTAACAGTGATAAAATCAGTAATCCCAGAGGGGTCACCGATGTTTCACCTCCCCCGGCTGAGCTAATTCTTCTTAATCAAACTGGTGTTCCGGACCTCCTCCTAAGGAGCCTGCAGTCTGTTGCCGGGTTTGCAGACTCTCATTTGAAGACTGTTGGGGGCTGTGGGCTAGCCGGAGTTCTTTCCATGGCAGAGATCAAGCACCACAGGTTGCCATGATGTTTAACCGGGTAGGTTTCAAATCATTTAACACCAGAAATACTTTAAATAGGAGTTAAAATACTAGAAGGCGATTTAGCATGGACGACATAAGCACATCCTAGAATTAGACTGATTCTTCACTCCTGGTTTCTCCAATGACTGGCTGCATGACCTTGGGAATGACTCTAACCTCTCTGAGCTTCAATTCCCTCATTTTTTTAACAAACAAAAAATAATAATAATAATACCTGCCTCTCACACATTTTGAGAATTAAATAGAACAATACAAGTGCTCAAAGAGTGTCTGGCACTAAACAACTTTTAGCTATTATTTTTCATGAGTGAAGTGTATGAATTATTTGCTTTTTTAAAACTAAATTCACAAGGCATCACTTTTATTGCCCCACATTCTGAAACGCTTTCTCAAATGACAGGGAAAGGCTGGAGATATAGTTAAGCTGTGGGAAATTGCTCACCATCTCAGGAATACCAAATAGAGCGCCTTGCACACATAAAAACATCATTTGTCACGTGTTGGGGTGGGGAGGCTCAGACGTGCCCCTTGGGGTACAGCCAGAAGCATTTCTTTGCAAGTGGATTCTCACTGATGATTTCTCTTTCTTTTTAAAGTATAAGAACTCGGAGATCATGTCTAAAACCCAAAGATATCCAGATGCTCAGCAGTAAGAAGACATAGCTTTGGAGGGACAGAGATATGGGTTCTGAGCCTAGCTTAACCACAAATGGTTTGACCATGGACAAGCTACTTAAATTCTATCGGTCTCATTTTTTCTTTTTTGTAAAATGGAACAGGTAAAACATATCTTTGTGAATTGTTATAAAGATTAAGTCAAAATACATAAAGCGCCTAAGCTGGATTTTTTTCCCTGTGCGACATTATGCAAGATAACCCCTGAACATCAATCTCCTCACAGATACAAGGATGAGAACAATCTCTCAGGGTTGTTTGTTTTGTACTATTACTGCATCATAACTGACATGATAAACTGTATCTATTTCAAGTGTACAATCTCATAAATTTTGACATATGTGTACACCCACAAAACCACTACCACAATCAAGATAATGAACATACATCCATCAGCCTTTGCAATCCTTCTCTCCCGGCCCCTTCCCATTACATCCCAACCTATGAATTCAGGCCACCAACAGTTGTCGAGTACAGTATGTGCTCTATTTCTGTGAAATATTTTTTGCTCAGCATAATTATTTTGAGAGTCATAATAGTGTGTACCCATAGATCATTACTTTTATTGCAAGTAACAATCCATTGGGTGGATATAACACAGTATGTTTATCCTTTTGCTACTGATAGACATTTGGGTTGTTTCAGGCTTGAGACTATTCCAAATAAAGCTGTGCTGAATATCTGTATACAAGTCTCTGATACTTCTCAGGTAAATTCCACTCCTGAGAACAATATGGCTGGGTCATGGGGTATATATAGATAATGTTTGACTTTTGAAGAAACTAAAAAACTGTTTTCCAGAGTGCTCGTGCCATTTCCCACGCCTATCAGCTGTGTATGAGATTTCCAGTTTCTCCACATCCTCACCAACATCTGATATGTCATTCCATTTAACATTAGCTATTATAATCAGTGTGTAGTAGTATCTCATCGTGATCTTCATTTGCATTTCTCTAATGATTACTTACGGTGATCAGTTTTTCAAGTGCCCATTTACTGTATTCTTCATTGGTGTGCATAATTAAATCTTTTGCCCATGTTTTTATTGGGCTGTTTTCTTATTTTTGAATTTTCAGTTATCTTCATATTCTGAATACAAGCCCTTTATCAGATACAGGTTTTGCAAATAAATGTTTTCAGATTCTGGGTTGTCTTTTCATTATCCTACAGTGCTTTTCAAAGAGCAGAAGTTTTCATTTTGATGAAGTCCAACTTACCAATTTTTTGTCTCTATGGATCATGCTTTTAGTGTCATATATGAGACATGTTGGCTTAGTCCAAGTTTACAAATGTTTCCTTCTATATTCTCCTAGAAGCTTTACAGGTTTAGGGTTTACATTTAAGCTTATGGTTCATTTGGAATTAATTTTTGAATATACGTGAGGTAGGATCAAAGCCCTTTTGTTTGCTCGACTGGTATGTCCTGTTTTGCATATGGATGTCCAATTGTTCCAGCGCCATTTTTTTTAAAGTACTATTTCTCTGATTGTCTTTGTGCTTTTGTTAAAGATCAGTTCTCCATATATGTCTGGGTCTACTTTTGGAGTCTCCATTACTTTCCATTTTTCTATTTCTCCATCTTTGCAGTGATTTCATATGGCATTAATTATAACAGTTTTATAAGAAGTCTTAAAATTAGTAATGTTAGTTCACCAATTTTGTTCTTTTTCAAAGTTGTTTTGGTTATTTTTTGTTCTCTGAATTTCCATTAGGATTTTAGATTCAGTTTGTCAATATCTTTAGGAAAAAAAGAAAGCCTCCCAGGATTTTCATTGGGATTGAATCTACGAAATAATTTGGGAGACACGTCCTTTATCAACAATATCTGACCAGTTGCATTACCTTAATAGAGTTGAGTTGACTAACACATAAATACAGTTTCTCTCTCCACTTTCTTAAATCTTCTCCATTTTCTCTTGGTGTACAGACCTTCTACTTCTTTTGTCAGACTTCTCCCTAAGTATTTTACATTTTTGGTGCCATTATAAGTTGTATTTTTTATTTCAATTTCCAACTGTTTTCTGCCAATACAGAAATATAACTGATTTTTATACTGATCTTGTATTTGCAAGCTTGTCAAGATCACTTGTTAATTCTAATAGCCTTTGCATATATTCTAACGCATGTTCTACAAAGACAATAATGCTAGGGCGCCTGGGTGGCTCAGTGGGTTAAAGCCTCTGCCTTCGGCTCAGGTCATGATCTCAGGGTCCTGGGATCGAGGTCCGCGTTGGGCTCTCTGCTCAGCGGGGAGCCTGCTTCCTCCTCTCTCTCTGCCTGCCTCTCGGCCTACTTGTGATCTCTCTCTCTCTCTCTGTGTCAAATAAATAAATTAAAAAAAAAGACAATAATGCTATCTGTGAATAAAAACAGCTTTATGTCTTTGTTTCAAATATGGATGCCTTTTATTTCTTTTTCTTGCCTCTTCACACTGGCTAGAACATCCAGGTTGAAAAGACTTGATAACAGCAGACATTCTTGTCTTGTTCCTATTATCAAAGGGAAAGCTTCCAGTCTGTCACTGTTAAGTATTTATCTTCTGTAGGGTTTTGTACATATCTTTTCAGTCAAGGAAGTTGTATTCTATTGCTGCTTTGATGAAAGTTCTTATCGGGATCAGACTCTGAATTCTGTCAAATGCTTTTGCTCATGTATTGAGTTGATCATATGGCTTTTTGGTTTTAATTGTTAATATGATGAATTACATTGATTGACTTTTTAGCATTAAACCAACTTTGAATTCCTAGGATGAAGCCAACTTGGTCTCTTTGACAAATTGAATACAACTTGCTAAAATTTTGTTTAAAATGCTTATTATGTATATTCACAAGGGATACTCATCTGTAGTTTTCTTTTCTTGTAATGACTTCCTCTGGTTTTGCTAACAGGTGAATGCCAGCCTTACAGAACTGGATGGGAAGTGTTCCTTCCTTTTCAGCTTTCTGAAAGAATTCATGTGAGATTAGTAAAACTTTCTTCCTCAAATGTTTGGGAGATTTCACCAGAAAGCCACCTGAGCACTGACTTTTCTTTATGGGAAGTTTTCTTAAGATTCAGTATCTTGTAGTATTCAAGTTTATCTGCTTCTTACTGAATGAATTTTGGTAATTTGAGTCTTTTGCAGAAATGTCCCTTTCACCTAAGTCATAGGATTTATAGGCATAAAGAGCTTAATACTATCCCAATAGCATCCTTTTCACCTGACTCCTGCAGAATCTGCAGCGATATCATTTCTCTGATTCTTATCATGTGTATTTCACTTCTAAAATACATTTTTTAAAGATTTTATTTATTTATTTGACACAGAGAGAGAGATCACAAGTAGGCAGAGAGGCAGGCAGAGAGAGGAGGAAGCAGGCTCCCCACTGAGCAGGGAGCCGGATGAGGGGCTCGATCCCAGGATGCTGAGATCATGACCTGAGCCAAAGGCAGAGGCTTCAACCCACTGAAACACCCAGGCGCCCCTAAAATACATAATTTTTATTTCATTTTGATTTTTCTCTATTTTTTCTTGTCTTTCAGTGATTTCTGCTTTCAACGTATTATTTCCTTTCTTCTCTTTACTTTGATTTAGTTTGCTCTTATTTTCTATCTTTTTAAGGTGATAGCTGAAATCATTGATTTGTGAATTTTCTTTTTTTCTAATATAGGTGTTTAGTGCCATAAATAGCACCAACTATAATACTATTTAGCAGCATATTCTCACGCAATGTTCTTTTAACTAATTTCAAAATACTTTCTAATTTCTCTTTTGATTTATTCCTTGATCCATATGTTATTTTAAAGTATGTTATTCAGTTTTCAAACATTTGTGGACTTTCCAGAGGTTGTTCTGTTACTGATTTCTAATTTAACTCTATTATGATCAGACACCATATTGTTATCCTTTGAAATTTATCAAGACTTCTTTTACAGCCCCGTAGTCTATGTTGGTAAATGTTCTTTTTTTTTTTCTTAAAGAGAAAGAGAGAGAGAGAGAGAGAGAGAGAGAGAGAGAGAGAGAGAGAGCCTTAGCTCATGGGAGAGAGGCAGAAGGAGAGGAAGAGAGAGTCCCAAGAAGACTCCACCTCAGCATGAACCCTGACGCAAGGCTTGATCCCAGGACCCCAAGACCATGACCCAAACAGAATCCAAGAGTCAGACACCCAACTGACTGAGCGACCCAGGGGCCCCATATACTGGTAAGTGTTCTTGTGTACACTTGATCAAAGTTGACAAAGATCTGTAAATACCAATAAAGTTAGGTTGGTTGATAGTGTTGCTCAAGACTACTATGTTTTGATGAATTTTTGCCTGCATGTTTGAACGGGGGTATTAAAATCTGACTATAATTATGCTTTTATTTATTCTTATGGTTCTATCAGTTCTTGCTTCGTGTATTTTGAAGCTATATAAACGTTTAGGACTGTTACGTCCTCTCGATATATTGACCTATTTATGATTATGAAATTACCTTCTTTATCCTTAATAATTTCTTTGTTCTAAAATGTATTTTGTGTGATATTAATGTTACCACTCCAGGTTCCTTCTGACTACTGTTACCAAGATACATATTTTTCCCCTTCTTTTACTTTTGACCTATATGTGTTTTCATATTTCTTGTAAGCAGCATATTACTGGGCCTTGCTTTTTTTATCCAATCTCACAATTTTTTAAAAAAGATTTTATTTATTTGAGAGACAGCGAGAACAGAAGCAGGGAGGAAGAGAAGAGAGAGAGGAAGCAGGCAGAATCTTAAGCAGACTCCATGCTGAGGGCAGAGTGTGACAGAGGGCTCTATCCCAGGACCCTGGGATCATGATGTGAGCCAAAGGAAGATGCTTAACTGAGTCACTCAGGCACGCCACAATCTCTACTTTCTAATTAGAGAAGTTATATTTAATGTGATAATTAATATATTAGGTTTAAGTCTTTCATCTTGCCATTTCTTTTCTATTTTTTCCTTTGTTTCTTGTTCCCTTTTTCTTCTTTTTCTGCATTTATTCGCATTGGATATTTATTTTTATTACTTCCTTTGTTAGTTTATTAGCTTGCTTTGTTGTTTTGGTGGTTTCTTTATGGTTGATAGTATACACCTTCAACTGATCACAGTTTATTCCAAGTGAGATTGTATCACTTCAAGCAAAGCATAAGAACCTAACAACAGCATTCTTCCATGTGCCACCTCTAGGTTTTTATACTATCATTGTTGGAAATTTGCATATGTATGTAAATATTATAAACCCCCAACACATTATTGTTATTTTTCTTTAGTCAATTATCTTTTAAAGAGATTTAAGTAATTTTAAAAATCTGTTATATTTACCTATGTAATTACCATTTCTTATTCCTGGGTGTAGATTCTTATTTCCATCTAGTATCATTCTCCTTCTGTCTGAAGGACTTCTTTCAATATTTCTTGTAAAGTAGGTAAGGTGGTAATAAATTCTTTCAGCTTCTGAATGCCTGAAAATGTCTCTATTTTGTCTTCATTTTTGAAAGATATTTTTACTGAGTACAGAATTCAAAGCTGACAATATTTTTCTTTCAGTCCTTTAAAGATGCTATTCCATTCTCTTCTCACTTGCTTTGCTCCTGATGAGAAATTCTCTGGCATGTTTATTTCTCTATATATAATGTTTCATTTTTCTCAGCTGTTAATTCTAATCTTGGGAAATGTGATTATGTGCCTTGTGGTAATTTCATGTATATTTCTCATGCCTGCTGCTCATTTAGCTTCTTAGATCTGTGATTATCACATGAGGAATATCTAATCTGGAGGTTCAAATAACATAGTTTTGCACAATCCAAAAGTACTAAAGATAAGCAATTTATAATTTGCCAACAGCCAATCTGAAATGTTTTCCTTTTCAGCCCTCCTGGATCAAGGGCTAGAATCAGGAATGGTACCAGGCTTCATGGAGAAAGTGTCTCAAACCTTTTCTGGGGATCATTCAAGTACCATAAGTATTTCTAAAAATGGGAGATACTTCAGGCAGATTCTTGTGTTCAAAAAAAAAAAAGACAGGTTGGAGAAAAAAACAAGAGACTAGGCATGGTGAGATGAGGGAGTTTTGGCAACTTGACACACACCTAATGGAACTTACCCCATTGAAGAAGTCTCAAAATGCTTCCTTGGACTGGCTAACTTCACATACCTCTAAGATGCATGTGGTCTGTGGTCTAGCTGTTTCTTAAAGTTTTAGAGTACACTATCAAATCCTAATGGAAAAAGGAAGAGGAGAAGGAAGAGGAGAGGACAGGGTGAGAGAAGGGAAAAGCAAATATTTGCTTAAGCTATGACTGCATTCTAAAATCTTGGTTTTGCACATATAATTTAAGAGTATCAGGGCTGTCATTCCCAGTCTCCTTTCACAAACCTATATTCGGCCCTTGAGAAGAGCTGGAAATGGTTCTTCAGACGCACCAGGATAGACAATATCAGAAAAGACTTTTCAAATGCCTTTTTCCTGGTAAGTGATCACACAGACTGGTGTGGAAATTACAGAGCTAGGTCTAAAAGGGAGGGAAAATAATTATGTTTCCAAATTGTTGACTTCCTACCTTCTGAGTAAGAGAAACAAATTTATAAATAAGAGAACACCAAAAAGATTTCATCAAGGACATACTACTGTCTGTTGGCAGGGACAAAAGCTGGACTTGGGAAAAGTAACATATGAATCCTGGAGCAAGCAGAATCAATACAGATGCGAGGCAGTGGCTTCTGACACTGCTCAGGCAGAGAGGCCTCTTTTTGCTCTAAACTCAGAGAAATACTTGATAAAACATTCTTCACAAAATGTAAAAATCAAAGTTTATGTGAAAGAGAGAGAGAGAGGAAGGGAAGGCGGGAGGGAGGAAGGCAGGCAGGCAGGCCTGTGGGAGAAAGGGACGGAAATCCCTACAGGTCAGAAATGAACAGGAAAGCAGCAAGAGGAAGCTACTGTCGTGGTGGATCATGGGAGTATGGACCAGACATAGGCCTCAGGGCTTGGGAGCTGAGGTTTAAGATCACTCAGGAAGCCAGGATCACAAGGGACACAGATCTGTAGGATAAAGATATGGTATCCCATGGCACATGGCTCTCACAAGGGCACAGAATCCCTGATGTCTAGTACTGCACTGTATAATTACACGAAAACTTATTTGTCCATTCTCCAACCGAGAGACATCTGGGTGATCTCTGGTCTTTATGAATACAGACAATGCTGCTATGAAGAGTCTTATAAAAGTCTCCTGGTACACAAAAACAAAAATTCCTTTAGGGCATATGCCTAGGAGTGCAGCTGCTGAAACATAAGGTATTACAAGTTGTTTACGAAATGGGATATTTGCAGATGTTTCAATTTTTACTAACTGATGTATATAAAATGGAATTTCATTGTGGTTTTTAAACTGCAATTTCTTAGGGGTGCCTGGGTGGCTCAGTTGTTAAGTATCTGCCTTCGGCTCAGGTCATGATCCCGGGGTCCTGGGATCGAGCCCCACCATCGGGCTCCCTGCTCAGCGGGAAGCCCGCTTCTCTCTCCCACTCCGCCCACTTGTATCTCCTCTCTCGCTGACTCTCTTTCCCTCTCTTTCTGTCAAATAAGTAAATAAAATCTTTTAAATTGCAATTTTTGATTATTAATGGGGTGGATCATCATTTATATGTTTACTGGCCACTTAAGTTTCTTCTGTGACAGACCAGTTTATCTTTTGTCCATTTTTCTATTGAGTGTTTGAGAAATTATTTATAAATTCTAGGCATTAATTCTTTGTCAAGTACATGTGCTGTAAATATCCTCTCTCATTTTCTGGGCATTTTTCACTTTGTTCACGGCAGTTTCTAGAGAACAAAATTTTTAACTTTATTGTCATCAAGTGTAACTATATTTCCTTTGTAGTTTAGAATTTTTGCTACTATTTTAAATCATTCCCTACCCCAAAGTCATAATATATTCTCCAATATTGTTCCCTAAAGTTAATCGTTTGAATTTCACCCTAATATTTTTGATAATTCAAGAAGGAATCCAATTATATATATTTAATATGTAAATGAACACAGTACCATTTATTGAAAAGCTCATCCCTTTCCCTACTGATTTGTTATTCTAATTTTGTCTGAAATCAAGCTTTCCATGTATGTGAAGTCTATTTCTAGATTTTCTATATAGATTCATTGGTCTATATCTCTATCCATATACTAATACCTCACTGAATTACTTCTATAGCTTTAAAATGAATCTTGATATCAGTTAGACCAATCTCCTCCACCATACTTTTCTCCTTTGGGTAGTTTTGTCTATCATTACACTTTTGCTGTTCTGCATAAATTTTAAGATTAACTTAATTCCCAAAACCAAGCAAAACACCATCACCACACACATACACACACACACACACACACACACACACACACACACACACACACATAGTAACAAACCTTTTTTTACACTATTTTTAAAAGTTTAGTAAAGAAAGATAAAGGAAAAAAATATTAACAGAAATGTGATATGATATTATCAAATTATACTAAGGTAAAATGAATCTTTAGGGATAAAATACGTTCTTACCTAACGATGAAAAAAAATTCACTAGGAAGATATAAAAATACCGATCTGGTATAAATGCAACCACACAGTCTCAAACGTATTAAAAAAAAAAAAAAAAAAAAGAGTGAGTAGACTTGAGAGGAGAAACTGATCTATCACCACGGGATATTTTAGCATATTTCTCTCCAAAACTGTCACATCAAGCAAGCAAAAAAATAAATAAATAAAATAAGACAATACAAGTTTGAACAACAAAATAAACAATATTGATCCTGCAGACATATCCTACAAATAAACATGTTCTTTTCAAGCACAGATGGATAAATCACAAAAACTGACAAAGTCCTGCACCATAGAAGAATTTTGCACCAAGCAATCAATACCAAACACTGAATTCTCTAAGTACAGGATAATAACATTCGAAATCCATAGCAAAATGGCAACTTTTCAAAGTCCATATGTCCACCTCTCACAGGGTTTTTCATATATTGCCAACCTCTTAGAAAGGGATACAGGGAAGGGCCACTTCCTTGTGAGTAAAGAAAAAGGACTTAACAAAGTAGCCGATGTGGGGCGCCTGGGTGGCTCAGTAGGTAAAGCGACTGGCTCAGGTCAGGATCCCAGGGTCCTGGGATTAAGCCCCACATCAGACTCCTTGCTCAGCGGGGAGCCTGCTTCTCCCTCTCCCTCTACCTACTACTCTGCCTGCTTATGCTGTCAAATAGATAAATAAACTCTTAAAAAAAACACACACACACACAATATAGCCTATGGAGTCAAGCAGACTCCAGTGGGGATTCTAGCTCATTACTTAACAGCCTTGTGACCTTAAGGAAGTGACACAACCTTCGTGTGTCACAGTTTCCTTGAAGTCAGAATGGAAAGTGTCTTTCTCTGAAGGCTGTGTGAGAATTAAATGAGATAATACACAGCACTTGGCATAAACCAAGACCACATAGCTATAGCTAATGTTTGGGGGTTTTTAGGTTTTCTTTACATTTGTTTCATTGTTGGTGTTCTTAGGATACTAACATCTGCTCTTCAACATAACAAAGTAAATTCCTCTTAGGTTTTCCACCCAGTCACGAGGCACCCTTTTCCAAATCTGTACCATGGGTTTTAGGTTCAAACACGGCATCATAGCAGAGGAGGCCAAGCAAAGCAATTAGCTTCTAATTTCTCATGCTTGTTTCCTCCAGGTGTTCACTGCTCCAAAGGAAGCTCTTTTTCCAGTTCCCCAGTTAAAACATCCAAAGGGGCCATTTTAATTTGACTATCTTTTACCAAACATGTGGACTAATGCCCTTCTCCTTTCCTCTTTGAAATCCTTTGAACTCTGTGGATGAGCGTGGAGCTGTGGATACCTGAAAGGCTGAAGAACTAGCAACAAAGTGACTCGCATTAGAAATCCTGCCATGTTAGACTCTTAGCTCTAGGAAACAAACAGAGGATTGCTGAAGTCATCTTATGGAGGGTCATGAATGCCAAGGTTAAACGCTGGAATTGCCTGTAGTTCAGTCTCCCCATAGGGCCATGGACTCACGGCAGGGAAAGACTGCACAATTTGTCATTTTAGCCCAAATACTTAGAATCTGGGCTTGCAAGGTGCTCAGAGAACATCTGTCCAAGAGAAAGAAAGAATGACTATGCAAATAAATGGAGGCAAGAGGAACTGATGTGCAAAGGTTCATAAGAAAAAGTTTAATGAGAAGGGTGTAAACAATACATGAGACAAGCACAAATAGTAGAACGTGAAAAAAATGCATTTTACTGCTTTTTTCTCCCACAGTTCTCTACTTTTTTCCTTATTGAAGTATAATTGACATATCATTAGCCACAAATATTTAACTGAACTATGTGACAATTTTGACACAGGCAGATCCCCTTTAACCATCTGCAAAACCAACATCATGAATATCTCTATCACTTTCAAAGTTTCCTCCTCGTGCCTCTTTAACGGGCTCTGTTTCCGAGCACAGGCCTGGTCGGAGCGCTATCAGGAAGAGCACAGGTGTGGGAGTGAGGGCAGCAGGCCTGCAGGCAGGAAGGGCTGGGGTTGAACTGTGAGGAAGACAGCCTGGCTGAGCCCACATGAAGACAAGTTGCCCCACATTGAGATAAGGGACCCCATCCTGTGCACCCCACTTCACCAGTCACTAGATATGGATGTCCCCTATGAGGGGAAGCCTAACTCTGGCAGCTCCCCTTGGCCCAAGGCAACTCCTGGGGAGGGACTCAGCTGCCAGCTTAGCGCGCTACGTTACCAGCAGTGGCAGGAATCAGGAGCCTGCATCCTGGAGGGGGATCTGTGTGGGGCACCACAACATACACCTTCAGTGGGGCAGGTAAGGGATACAAGGGTAGATGGCCTGCTGTCTGCCCTTTTAGAGTGAGGAAATCAATGATTTCTACTTTATATGAAAGAATCCGCTTTAATGAACCCCACACTTCTGCCTACATTGTGCCATGCACATCTCCAAGCTCTGGACTTTTATTATTGCATTACCACAAGCACCCACTCTGACCCGGGCCAGTAGAGGAGGTGCCCAAAGCACAGAGAGGCCAAGTAATCAGTCAGTGTCAATCACATGATTAGAAAGCTCAGAGCTAACAATCAAAATTCCTGGCTGTCTGGTCCATTCTACATTTCGAACTACTACAATCTGCTGCCTCTCTGAACATATATTTTTACTCAGTTTTTTTATTATATTTTATACTGTATAACTTACCTTCTAAAAGGTACTATTGTTGCCTTTTATCTTCAAAACATGAAAATTGGCAGTTTAGCACACATTGACTATATAAAGCATTCAAAGTCTGGATTAGAAATTACCAAAGTAACATCAGCAAAGTTATGTGATATTCTGTCACCACATTAGGGAAGGCTATCATTAAAACTTGTAATCGCTGATGGAGTGAAAACACCACCCTAGAATTAGTCTGACTCAAAGGAATTAGAAATGGGAAACACGCATGCACACACACACACGCACACACACACACTCTGCAGGGGAGGAGAATTGAAGGCCCAGGCATAGAGCCTCCTTTCTCATTCCCCAGGATATAGTTATTTTTTACTCACATTATCCTAGTAACTAAGAGATATGAAGCTTGAGCAAAGCAGCTCTCTGCTAAAATTCATTACGGATTGTATCTGACAAGGTTCAATCATAGATGCAAAATCACTATGACAAATCAGTTACAATAAAAGATGAATCATATGCATTTGACTTTATACAACCAGTGAAGCAGGTTAAGGAGTCTCTGTGAAACTCTTCCACCTGCTTCTGGTTCTGGAGCCTGAATTTGCAGACAAGGGCATCAGGAAGAGCAGACAGATGGGCAGTAGGGGAAGCAAGGAGAAACTAGAAACTATGGGAATGTATAGAAAGAACTAGTACCCAATGCAGGCTCTTGCTGCCTCCAAGCTCCTACTGTGATGATGACGGTATCCTGCAGGGGAAGCTGGCACCCTTCATCACAGAGCTAAGCGCAGGTCTGATCCAAGAATCAGAGAAGCTTGGAGGCAGAAATGCAGCAGGAGCTGGAGGTGAGCCAGCAGATCATCTAACACATGTGACAACCTGTAAGGTGCTGCAGCAACACCTCCTGCCCCGTGCTGACCTCCTGGGCATAAAGAATATGGCTGTTGCTTCAATTTCATCTGCCATGTCCCCTACAAAATGCCTTGTATGGTCCAACTGACTTGGAAGTATTCATGGAAAGAAATTCTGGGAAATGTAGTTTCCGCTAAGTTGACAAAACATAAATTTACCACACCCATTTTTGAGGGCAGATCTAACACAAAAAGGAAGTACTCAGATGCTTTACCTGAGAAAATGTTGCCTTAGATCTTCTCAAAGCAGCTCTTGATGTTAAGTAGAGCAAAACTTTGTGTTTGTTTCCCCCTCCAAAAGAAACAGTGATTAGTTACTAAATACTTGACACTGGATTTACAGCCATTACCTTAGTAATGCTTACAGTTAGTACTATATTAATTACCCCTATTTCACAAACAAATGCATTGAAGTTTAGAGAAGTTAACAGGCTTTTTCAAAGCTACACAGCAAATTGAAAACTTGGGGCCCACATTGTTCTGATTCCATAATTCCTGCCCATCACCCATTCACTCTGCTACTCCTATGGCACTAGAGACGATCTTTTCAGTCATCACCCTTTATGAAAATCTGAGTAGAGCCAGACTCTTTTGTGCAGTGGTGTAGCCCTACTTACTTTTTCCTGGGTACACACTGAGAGAGACCCACAGAGAATCAGAACTGGAAGGGATCGAATAGATGGTCTCTCCCTAGAAACAAAGAAGAAGAAAGGGAAAAGGAGGACTAAATGTCCAGGAAGAAAGTGAGAGAGGGGAATCATGGGTCTGTAAAGTGAATACTCAGCAGAACTAAGGCGAAGAGAAGAAAAGCATATGAGCAGAGGAGGGAAAGTACTCCTATTTCAAAAGGAAAAGAAAGATTTGTCTCGAGTCATGGGCAGTTTAAGATCAAGTCAGGACTGAGGGCTGTGCTGGGACACCTAAGTTGCACATCTCTTAGTAAGACCTTGGTAAACCTACAACATCATGAACAAAATGGCCCAATCATTCCCCTAGCTTGACTACATGTTAGGCTTCCCTTTTCTGAAAGCATTTATTTTAGAAAACTTGTCATTGTAAATCCTTTCTCTCTGCTTCTGTGAGATGTAAATCTTTTAAAAAGCATCTTACCAGTTTTATAATCCTGTAATGTCTTTCAGAAAGTCATCCCTTTGAAAGGTAATTATCAAGGTAGATAGCACCCCCATCTCCTAGTTTCTGTGGGAAGAGAGGAGACTAATGTCCCATGGACACCCTCCTCCAAGTTGTAAAATTATCTCCTGTCACAAGGATACAGAAAGTTTATTCTTCCTTTGGGGAAGACCAGTTAGCAAATATATACAGCCTATGATCTTCCTCACCCAAGATCCTGGCTGCTAAAAATGCTCCAGCCCCATGTGTCACTAGAGTAGAACTCAGATCAGGTTCCAGACTCTCCTCTTACTGTAGTAGCCTTGAATAAAGTCTTTGCTACCTGTTCAACTTCAGAACTTCATTCAGTGCAATTTTTGCTTTGATTGTCATAAGCCCAATATGGAATGCGCAGAATTTAACTCTGGTCTACCTATGGAGAAAACATTTATTATGCAAAGGAAGATAAAAGCACCAACCAAAAAAAAAAAAAGAGGAATTCAAGCACTGGGGAGCCATCCACCTCTTACTGCACACGGCTCTTGCAACACCAGCAAAATTATTTAACCTTATTTTTTCCCTGGCCCAGCAAAACAGATGGTAATAATAGTGCTAGCTGTACTAAGAATTAAATCAATGTGCCTGATGTTTCTGTGATTCCTAGGGTCTAACTAGGATTCAAGAAAATTATCCTAATTATCTATCCAGAGGGAGCATCGTTTTCCTCCCAATTTGCTATTTTGAGATATTCCAAACCAAGAGAAACACTAAAGAATAGTAAAATAACTCCATTCCCTTTACCTAATTTCATCAATTGCTCACACTTTGCACCTCTCCCTCTCTGTCTCTCTCTGTCCATCTCTCTGCCATTTGAAAACAAGTTGCAGACACCATACCTAAATACTTTATCACTAAAAATACTTCAGCATCCATTTCCAGAAAATAGACATTTTCTTACATAACTGAGTTGCATTAACCACACCCAGAAAGAGTCAATAAAATGAGGCTATTCAGTTAATATTTACATTTCTTCGAATGTTCCCAAAATGTCCTTTATTGTTTTTGGCAAGGCTCACAAGCTTCTCTATACTGTTTTTGCCTCTTTAGGCAAAGTTGCACTAACATAACATAATAAAAATAAATAAATAAAATCCTTCTAGTTCCATCCCTATATTCTTAATTTCCTCAGTTCTGCTTCATGCCAAACACATACATAATAAATTGCTCACTGATTATTTTCAAGAGAGATGATTGAACTATAAGAAGACTGTATTATAGTCTATCTTTAAATCCATGTATACCTTTTAAAATTTAGTTAGAGGAATTATTTACTTATAAAATTTACTTAGAGGATATGTTAATAAGTTACATGTTATTTTCTGGGAATTCATTGTAATGAAAGGATAAAGAATTTTTCTTATTTTTTTTAGAGTACTGTGTTGCCTCTTCGTCCTCAGAGCAACTCTTTTTTTTTTTTAAGATTTTATTTATTTATATATTTGAGAGAGAAAGAGAGACTGCACAAGGAGGAACAGAAGGAGAGGGAGAAGCAGATTACACTGAGCATGGAGCCACGCACAGGGCTCGATCTCACAGCCCTGAAATCATGACCTGAGCCGAAATCAAGAGCTGGATGCTCAACCACCTGAGCCACCCAGGCACGCCTATTCCCAGAACAACTGTTGCCCCCTTCCATCTCTGTTCTATTTTGCTAGAGAGCTACACTCTAGACTGCCTGTCCCAGGCTCCCCAGTAACTGACTTTCATCTAGATTTGGCCAATAGGAACATTGGTGGGAGACTGGAGGGCAAGAAGAAAAGAAGCATTTTTCTACCTCTTTCTATACTTAGGCATCAAGTACAGCTCCTGGAGGACTTCAGATCTCACTGGACAGACAGCCACAATTGCTGCATTTGCTGGTGGCCCTAAACCGTGGGCTTCAGGAACATTTCCTTGCCTCTTGAATACTTCAGCCCAGGGCTGATGGTGGTTTCCTGTGGTTGTCAGTCTCTGAGCTTATTTGGTTTCTCAGTTACCTACCACTCACAAAACGAATTCTGTGCCTCACATTCCCTCTGTTTTGGAAAATAAGGAGCTTTAAAATTAATGGTTTTGGGACAACTGGATGGTCATTTGAGAAAAAAGTTAGTTTCATATCACATAAACAATCAAATTCCAAGTGGATCAGAGATCTAAATATAAAAAAATGAACAAGGCTGATTTATCTCTTGACCTGAGCATGAAGAAAATTAGAAACTATAATCTAAAATCCAGAAACAACAAAAGAAAAGATCTATAGTATCAATCATATAAAAATAAAGAAACTATAATCTAAAATCCAGAATTAGTTTCTAATAGTATATGCATTTACCATTGGAACTGGAAACTCCACTTCTAGAAATTTGCCCCAAGACACACCTCTGCAAATACGAAAGAGCATAGGTGCAAGGTTTTATTCAGGAATAAGTTATAATAACAAAACACTGTAGTCATTCTAAACGATGGCTCAAAGGAGAGTGATTGACTTAAGTACGGCACTCCATAAGATGGTCTACAATGTAGCCAAAGAGGAAAAATAAAGAGGCTCTCCGTAAGTCCAGGATATAATGGTGTGCATATCTACCTATCATGTAAGGGAGAAGGGGAAATTGTTTATCTTTGCAAAATGAAACAGGATATATCAATCAGGAATTAATGAAAGTATTTATTACAAGGTATGAAGGGATAGTGTGGAAAATATAGGGAGGAATGTGAGATTTCTTTTAGTGGACGATTTTTATGTACTTTTAATTTTGAACCACGTGAATATCTTAAATGTTAAAAAATATAATAAAAACACAAAAGGACAGACATTAAATTTGAATACAAACAGAAAAAATAACACAGCTGGATATCAAATTGATAATAATCACGCAGAGGAAAAAAATTCAAGTAACTTTTGAATATAGGGCTTTGACTATACACCCTAAATAGAATATATTACAAAGTCAAAAAAAAGCAGCAAAGAACTATTAACATTTGCTTAGGAGCTTTGTTCGTGGTGGTGGTATGGGTGATATAATTATGCAATTGTTTTGTGTGTATAATAGGATATAGCAAATGAGTAAATATGTTAATGTTTTGGGGAAGTGGGGTTTTTACATTTCTAGGTGAGGACAAAGAATATTAGGGTTGGATTTCAATGAGAGGTATCAATATGAACTCATTATGTATGTATACAGATTGATAGATACCATGAACACACATACACGCGTCCTAGTTCTGTTCCCTGATAAAGCTTTCAGCAAATCCACTCCAATAGCATGGAGTACAATTGGTGCTTATATCTGGCTTCTAAACACTGATCACGACTAAAGTGCTTCTTAGAAAAATGGTTATTTCTAGGCCGAGAGCAAGGAATTTACAAGGTAAGCCTGAAAAATCTCACGTCAAAAAGCAAGTAAGTGCACAAAGACTAATGGGTTCATTAAAAAGAAAAGTACAAAAGCTGGCTTGGTACAAGTGACACATTAAAAAGAATTATGATAATTGATTATAACATGTTGAATAAAAACTGAATTCATGAGTTCATAGTGATGAGATTGGTGGGGGGGGCATCAAGAGAGATCAAGAAAGAGAAGAAAAGCTCTTTTTATAAAAGAATGGTAGCCAAAAAATGTAGACGCAGTAACACAATAGAAAATCTGCATTTTACCTCATGTCATCAGTTAAATATCAATTATTTTTTAAAGATCTATTCACGAGAGAGAGTGAGACAGAGAGAAAGCACTTGCAAGTGGGAGGAGGGGCAGAGAGAAAGAGAGAGAATCTTCAAGCAGACTCCTTGCTGAGCATGGAGCCTGATGTGGGGCTTGATCCCAGGACCCTGAGATCATGACCTGAGCTGAAATGCAGAGTCGCCGCTTAACCGACAGAGCCACCCAGGTGCCTTACGTATCAATTATTAATTATTAATTTTTCCAGCTAGGATGATCAATGACTGCTGAAACCACTGGGTGAAAGATTGCTAGGGGACAGAATAGTTACATGGTCTCAAACTATCACCCCAGAGATTAGTGGAGGTAAAAGGAAATGTGTTTTTATAATGGACATGTCCGATATGCTACACCTTAACCAAGTAATCAAACCTGGCATATCTTAGAGTGGGGTAATCTTATATTATCTTCCTCCTGAAGGAATGCGGTAGGAAGTACAAGATGTCATCTAGCTAGTATATTTGCTAAAAATACTCAGTGTAAATCTTAGGTCAGTTTTGGTAAGTTTTGTTTTTTGAGGCATTTTGTCCATTTCATCTAAGCAGTCAAATGTGTTGGTGTAAACTCTTTATAATATTCCCTAATTATCCTTCTAAGATCAGTAGCTTTTTTTAGCGATGTCACCTCTTTTATTCATAATACTGGTAATTTGTGTCCTCACTTCTTTTTTCTTGATCATTCTTGGTGTTTATCAATTCAATTATTTTTTAGGGAAATTTTCTCTTTTGATTGTCTGGTTTCAGTTTTATTAATTTCTATCTATGTTCATTATTTCCACCTTTCTGTTTACTCTGGGTTTGACTTATACCTTAAGTCACTTATTTTCTTTTTTTTTTAAGATTTTATTTTTATTTATTTGTCAGAGAGAGAGGAAGAGAGCACAAGCTGGCAGAGTGGCAGGCAGAGGCAGAGAGAGAAGCAGGCTCCCCGCTGAGCAGGACCCTGGGATCATGACCTGAGCAGAAGGCAGCCACTTAACCAACTGAGCCACCCAGGCATCCCAAGTCAATTATTTCCTCATATAAGTATTCAGAGTTATAAAGTTGCCTAGATTAAAAAAAAAAACACCTAAAAAGGCAACTTTGCAAATATTTTCTCCCATTCCGTGGGTTGCCTCTTTGTTTTGTTGACTGTTTCATTTGCTGTCCAGAAGCCTTTTATCTTGATGAAGTCCCAAAAGTTCATTTTCGCTTTTGTTTCCCTTGCCTTTGGAGATGTGTCTTGAAAGAAGTTGCTGTGGCCGATGTCAAAGAGGTTACTGCCTATGTTCTCCTCTAGGATTTTGATGGATTCCTGTCTCACATTGAGGTCTTTCATCCATTATGAGTTTATCTTTGTGTATGGTGTCAGAGAATGGTCAAGTTTCATTCTTCTGCATATACCTGTCCAATTTTCCCAGTACCATTCATTGCAGAGACTTTTTTCCATTGGATATTTTTTCCTGCTTTTTCAAAGATTAGCTGACCATAGAGTTGAGGATCCGTATCTGGGCTCTCTATTCTGTTCCATTGGTCTATGTGTCTGTTTTTGTGCCAGTACCATGCTGTCTTGGTGAACACAGCTTTAAAATATAGCTTGAAATCAGGCAATGTGATGCCCCCAGCTTTGTTTTTCTTTTTCAATATTCCCTTGGCAATTCAGGGTCTTTTCTGATTCCATACAAATTTTAGGATTCTTTGTTCCAGCACTTTGAAAAATGATGTTGGTATTTTGATCAGGATGGCACTAAAAGATTGCTCTGGACAGCACAGACATTTTACCAATGTTTATTCTTCTGATCCATGAGCATGAGATGTTTTTCATCTTTTTGTGTCTTGCTCAATTTCCTTCTTAAGTGTTCTGTAGTTTCTAGAGTATAGATCCTTTACCTCTTTGGTTAGGTTTATTCCAAGGTATCTTGTGGTTTTGGTGCTGTTGTAAATGGAATCATTAGCCATCAGGGAAATTCAAATCAAAACCACATTGAGTTACCACCTTATACCAGTTAAAATGGCAAAAATTGACAAGGCAAGAAACAACAAATGTTGAAGAAGATGTGGAAAAAGGGGAATCCTCTTACACTGTTGGTGGGAATGCAAGTTGGTGCAGCCACTTTGGAAAACAGTGTGGAGTTTCCTCAAAAAATTAAAAATAGAGCTACCCGATGACTTGGCAATTACACTACTGGGTATTTACCCCAAAGATACAGATGTAGTGAAAAGAAGGACCACGTGCACCCCAATGTTCATAGCAGCAATGTCCACAATAGCCAAACTGTGGAAAGAGCCGAAATGCCCTTCAACAGACAAATGGATAAAGAAGATGTGGTCCATATATACAACAAAATATTACTTAGCCATCAGAAGGGATGAATACCCAACTTTTTGCATCAGCATGGATGGGACTGAAGGGGAGTATGCTGAGTGAAATAATTCAAGCAAAGAAAGTCAATTATCATATGGTTTCCATTCTTGTGGAACATAAGGAATAGCATGGAGGACATTAGGAGAAGGAAGGGAAAAATGAAAGGGGGAAAATCAGAGGGGGAGATGAACCATGAGAGACTATGGACTCCAGGAAACAAATGGGGTTTTAGAGGGGAGGGGGTGAGGGAATGGGTTAGACTGGTGATGAGTATTAAGGAGGGCAAGTATTACATGGAGCATTGGGTGATATACACAAACAATGAATCATGGAACACTAATCAAAAACTAATGATGTACTGTATGGTGACTAATGTAACACAATAATAAAAAAAGAACCAATAATGCTTTGAAATTCAAACACTTGGATCCAAGGCATAAAGTTTATATTCAATAATCCTTTTATCTCGAGGTGCTACATTTTAATGTAATGTTTTTAGAAATATTAACTTTAATAAATATAATGCTCCATTTTATACCTTAAGAAATCCATTACAATTATTATTTTTTTTTAAGATTTTATTTATTTATTTCACAGAGGGAGAGAGATCACAAGGAGGCAGAGAGGCAGGCAGAGAGAGAGAGAGGGGGAAGCAGGCTCCCTGCAGAGCAGAGAGCCCGATGCGGGCCTCGATCCCAGGACCCTGAGATCATGACCTGAGCCGAAAGCAGAGGCATTAACCCACTGAGCCACCCAGGCGCCCTCCATTACAATTATTATTTATACATTCTAATCTAGCAAAATCCAAATATAACCCCAGTTTTAAAGATTTGATATTTCCTGGGGCACCCGGGTGGCTCAGTCGGTTAAGCGGTTGCCTTCAGCTCAGGTCATGATCCCAGGGTCCTGGGATCGAGTCCCGCATCGGGCTTCCTGCTCAGCAGAAAGCCTGTTTCTCCCGCTCCCTCTGCCTGCTGCTCTGCCTACTTGCGCTATCTCTGTGTCAAATAAATAAATAAAATCTTTAAAAAAAAAAGGTTTGATATTTCCCATAAAACCAGTATTTTGATTTTTTTGAAGAAATGATTTCTTTTCAGAATAAGTCCAATGAAACAAGATCACTTTTCCATAAGGAAGCCAATAATGCATCTCTCCTCAATTTCCTAGAAAATCAAGGGCTCAAAAATCAGACAACTTGCTGACTCGTGATTCAGGTACTCAAGAAAGAATTATCCAGCTGGAAGATTCTCTAGGCCCTTCCTGTTCCACTTATTTCTTCTCCTTCTCCCCCCTTCTTTCTTCCCTTCGCCTACTTGCCAGTGTCCTCTGTACTGGGTAGCATCACCATTTGGGAGAAGAATCAAAAGGAGAAATAAATCAGCTCAAGCAAACATCCTGGTGCACAGGAGGATGAAATAAACAATAATAACGACCATTAGTCATTGTGGTTCTGCATACCCAATCTCCAATTAAACCATCTTAACCAAACACCCTTGGATAATTGGTCCAATGACTAATACATACCCACTGATCCAGAGCCAGTGGATTGTGGATGAAAACAATAAACCTGCTTAGGATAATGTGATTGATAGTAATTCCATTTGAAATAAATGTAACAAATGGCAAGGTGCCATCCAGTTAACCAAGCAGCACAACTGTAATTGTTAAGGTTGTTCATTTCATTACACAGTGTCCTTTCTCAGGAAAAAAATTTTCTGCTCTTAGGATGAGGAATTTTTGTCCTTCCCCTGAACACATGGTTTCCACTAGTTACTTGGCTTGTTTTTACTTCACTCTGGCTTCTAGAAAATCTGGAGCTTCTGCAGGTCCCACAGATAGAACTCAAAAGAAATATCTGCATATTAGCTTAATTCAAGCAGCTTATGTCCCTGTCCTTGTTATTGTCCTATTATTTTCTGCATATCTCTAAATTTGTTTTATATTTTATATATTCCTATAAGTCACCTGCCACAGGCTGACTTTCCCAGAAACAGATCAGAGATAGAGTTTGGACAGTGCAACATATTTACATGTCATCAACACTTTTGAAGGAAAGGAAGTAGAACTGGACAGAGGGAAAATGCAGTCCTGATCAAACCTCTGCCAACCTGGCAGGGTTCTGTGAAGCAAGCATGGTCCTCTGGCAAGTCATAGGGTCTGGTATATTCCCCTCCTCAATTAATCACTAGACAAAGGCTTCTCCAACAAGGATATGAGCTCAGGCAAGGTGGGTCTCTAGAACTGATGTAGCCTCTGCCTCTGAACAAGTTGAAATATGTCTGCTGATGGGAATACCGTCAGGTGGGCAGAAAGTCCTTCCTTGATGGGAAGCTGAGTGGCCATCCATCTCTTTTTCTACTTCAATCCCCTTCTCCATAACGGATGAGGAGAAGCTCCTCCGGGTGTCTAATGTACCTCTCTTTATGAAAGAAGCTTGGAAGAGAGATGTTAGTGAGATTAACTACAGTGCCTAAAATGGAAGTGGGTCTCAAAGTCCCAACTAATACTCATTATTTTCTTCTTCCACTGTCCTTTTTAGATTCCATTAACCATTAGCTACCACTATTGCTGGCCTGGCTACTTACTTGTTAGTGTTACCAGAACTTTAGCCCAAAGGATCCGAGCCTGGAGTCACCATGCCCTTTGGCCAGTCACTATACGAGCCCATTTACAGTCACAATTGTACGAGAGAATATTAAGATAGGCCCAAGTGAATCAACTGAGTTCTACTACATTCCTTCCTTCCTCCATTATGTCCTCCCAATGATCAACTACCTCACAGATAGTGACTCATCTTCTTATTTTTAATCCCTACACACAAGGAGGTTGACAACTGAAGTGAAAATTGACAAATGAAACTTATAATTCAATGGGACTTTTCTGTGTCCCCTTGAGACAACGTATCCCCATGGGGAGCAGGACCTATAACTCATAAGAACCCATAATTTGGGGGAAGGAAACACATGACTCCCAGTGAGTCACTGAGAGTGATGGTAAGTAGAGTACTATTTCCACCCCTTGATCCTTGTGTCCACATATTCTTCTTACTGAGGACACACCAGATAAAGGTCATTGATTCAATGCATATAGAGTATTCTAGAAGATATCATCCCATCTGTGTAGACCATTGCCTCTGAGCTTCCAATGATCTATCAACCTAGCAGTTTTTGAGTGGAGTAGAATGTGATATGGTCAGTGAATCTCACCATCGTAGATTCACTCATGAACCTCTTTTGCAGTGAAGTGGGTTCCCTGGTCTGATATAATATTACACAGCTTTCTATGCCAATGAATCAAATGTACTATAAGCTCTTGGATAGTCCTGTTGGCAGAGACCATATGGACAAGAAAGGTAAACTCACCTAGAATACATGTCCATCCCTGTAAGACATAAGAAAATAAATAACCCTTTTGGGATGAAATAAGCCCAATGTAATCCACCTGCCACCTACAGGCTATTTGGTCTTCTTGAGTAGTGGTGTCATATTAACACTCTTCTCTGTTGATGGCATACTGGATATTCAGCAGTGACCAAAGATAAAAAATCTTCATAAATAGGAGTCCAGACTCTTGGAGTCTTGTATATCCTTAATCTTTGCCAACATCATTCACGTGCCCACCATGCCAGCACTGTGTGGATGATGACAGATATCAGCTGGAAAAGTAATTTTGTTTACTTGGTTGTTAAGTATCAGTTTTATGGTGGATGCTACCTTGTGGACATAAACACATGATACAATGATCTTCACCATTCACGTCACTCCCATATGTCCAGCCACATGTCTCTAACCCAGAGTTTCTTGTCAATAATCTTCCATTCTTTCTTTTTCCAGGCTCCTGATCTGCTGGCCAAGCCATTCATCATTGCCCTTCAGTTTATATATATTTAACCCCAGGTTAGTTCTCTTTCCATGCAAAAGGGATAACAAGGCCCACCAATCCTCTGAGCACTAAGAGGATTTACCTTATCTTTCAAGGCAATCTTTTTTAAAAAATTTATTTATTTATGTGAGAGAGAAAGAAAATGCATGCAGTAGTCAGGGGAAGGTGCAGAGGGAAGAGTAGACTAGGCAAAGAGCAGGGAGCCCATGTGGGGTTCGATCCCAGGACCCTGAGATCATGACCTAAGCTGAAGGCAGACTCTTAACGTCGATTTAAATGGTAAGATTTCATCCTTTTTAATGTCTGAATAATATTCTATTATATATAATGGAATATTATATATACACACCACAACTTCTTTATCCATTCATCTATCAATGGACATCTGGGCTCCTTCCATAGTTTGGCTACTGTGGACATTGCTATATAAATATTGGGGTACAGGTGTCCAGTTGGATCACCATGTTTGCCTTCTTTGGGTAAATACCTAGAAGTGCAATTGCTAGGTCGTAGAGTATTTTTAACCTCTTGAGGAACCTTCATACTGTTCTCCAGAGTGGCTGTACTAGCTTGCATTCCCACCAACACTTTAGGAGAGTTCCCCTTTCTCTGCATCCTTGCCAACATGTGCTGCTTCCTGAATTGTTAATTTTAGCCATTCTGACTGGTGTGAGATGGTATCTCATTGTGGTTTTGATTTGTATTTCCCTGATGCCAAGTGATGTTGGACATTTTTTCATATGTCTGTTGGCCATTTGTATGTCTTCTCTGGAGAAATGTCCTTCATGTCTTCTGCCCATTTCTTGACTGAATTATTTATTTTTGTTTTGTTCTGTTTTGTTTTGGGGGGGTGTTGAGATTGACAAGTTCTTTATAGAACTTGGAAACTAGCCCTTTATCTGATAAGACATTTGAATATATTCTCCCATTCTGTAGGTTGTCTTTTGGTTTTGTAGACTGTTTCCTTTGCTGTGCAAAAGCTTTTTATCTTGATGAGGTCCCAATAGTACATTTTTCCTTTTGTTTCCCTTGCCTTTGGAGGCACGTTTAAGCAAGAAGCTGCTATGGCCAATGTCAAGAGGTTGCTACCTATATTCTTCTCTAGGACTTTGATGGATTCCTGTCTCACATACAGGTCTGTCATCCATTTTGAGTTTATCTCTGTGTATGGTGAGAACATGATTCAGTTTTATTCTTCTACATGTGGCTGTCCAAATTTCTCAACACCATTTGTTGAAGAGAGTGTCTTTTTTCCACTAGATAGTCTTCCCTGCTTTGTCAAAGATTAGCTGATCATACCCAAAGACACCTCCAGACTGAAAGTGAGGGGGTGGATAACCATTTATCAGGCTAATGGACATCAAAAGAAAGTTGGAGTAGCAATCCTTATATCAGACAAATTAGATTTTAAACCAAAGACTGTAATACAAGATGAAGAGGACAGTATATCATATTTAAAGGGTCTAACCAATAAGAAGATCTAACAATGTTAAATATTTATGCCCCTCACTTAGGAGCAGCCAATTATGTAAACCAATTAATAACAAAATTAAAGAAACACATTGATAATAATATAATAATATTAGGGGATGACCGTGACACCACACTCACAGCAATGGACAGATCATCTAAGCAGATCAATAATGAAACAAGGACTCTGAATGACACACTGGCCCAGATGGACTTCACAGATATTCAGAGCATTCCATCCTAAAGTAACAGAATACACATTCTTCTCAAGTGCACGTGGAACATTCCCAGAATAGATCACATACTGGGTTACTAATCAGGTCTCAACTGATACCAGAAGTTACTTTCAACAGGTATACAATTCTTTACTGCAAATGGTTAAGATCATACTCCAGAAAGCCAAAGGCCCACACTATGATGCTTTCACTGAGGCTTAACACAAACTATATGTGACATCTTTTTCTACCAGTGATAGCCCCTCATACTCTTTGGTCTGCCAGATTGTATGTCCCAAGAGCAGGGCCACTTGCACTACAGCTTGATCTTAGTATAGATTCTTTTCCTGCTTGGGCTCCACTCAAAGCTGTCAAACTTCCATGCTTCCTGTAATACAAGCTGGAGCAGAACCCTTAGCTGTAGAATTTGCTGACTCCAGAACCATAATACATTTGTTTTCTGTTTTTTTTTTACTTGTTTTTCTTTCTCGTTTAAAATGTCCAATTCCTTTTTAAACTAGATTTGTGAAGTGCCACTGAAATAGGCAATGTTGGCAAAACAATGTCTGTTACAATAAAATACATCAGATATTTTTAAAAATAACCTTAAAAACTATGAAGGGGAACACGAACCCAGTCGACTGAATCTGGAATATATGTTTCCTGCACAAGTGAGAACAGGCATACCTCTTGTTAAAACTGATGTGACACTGTAGGAGAAGGAGCCGGGCTCGGGGTCGAGATGGGGGTGAACAGGGGCCAAGGGGATGAGGGGAATGGCAAGCCAAAAAATACTGACTGAGGCAGCAGTACCCTGCTCAGTGCAGAAAACTGGCTTATGCATAAAAATTAGGCTATGATCTCAGATTAAATCCAGATGACCATGCAAAAGACACAATACGTGCTATTTAGTTTTAGAAAAAACACACACATTTCTTGGGGTAGGAGACTGCAAGACACATTTCTTGGGGTAGGAGACTAAAGACTTAGGAGATGATGGACAAGGACGTTCCTAATTCCTGGATGCCTAAAAAATTTTATAGCTGTAGGAAAAGTGTAAATCTTCACAGGTTTCATCTAGTATCTTCTGGAGTACATGTATCTTACCAGGACCTCCAGTATGCTGACCACCTCTTTCTTATTGGGTCCAATTAACATAATTATCATCATTAACAACTTAATAAATTAATATGATGTTCTACAGTATGCTCAGGCAGTTCAGATCTCTTTATTCTATATTATGACAATGAGTAGGACAGTTAACATAAGTCCTCGAGCAAAACTGTCTATTCCATGTGAATATCTGATTCTCATTTATGATTTGGCATAGAAAATAACATATTTTCCAGAACAATTACAACATACCTGAGGCCTATTAATCTACTCCGAAAAGATATTACATCTAGTATAGTGCCTGTGACCAGGGCTACTATTTGCTTCAACTTGTAGTAGTCTGCAAGTTGAAGTCTACACTCATCACCCTGGGGACATTGGTTTCTTCAAGCATAGACTGACCAAATAGAGATACCTTGAGACTATAACCTTTGTATCCTTTAAATCCTAAAGGGTACCATTAATCTTCACTATTTTCCTTCTTCAGGATGTCATACTGTTTTTTACTTTACCTTCTTGGCTGTGTAGGGAGTGTAGGGGAAAGTTTCAAAAGCCTTCCACTTTGTTTACCTGGCTATGATAGTGATAGTTTTTACCCCACATGACTATGACCCAATGCGGAGGCTGCATTAACTGCCAAATGTGCCAAAGTCACTTAATATCCTGGGACCAGGGAAATGGTCATCAGGTGGGTTCATGGACCAGTGGACTTCCTGCAAACTCAATGTTGGCCAGCATTCCATTTATTACCTGGTCATTCTATGCCACCACTCTAACAAGGGGACCATGATGAAACATCGAGTCCCTGGATATTAATGTCAACTCAGACCCTGAGTCCAGCAGATCTCAAAATGCCTGTGCATTCTCTTTTCCCTAATGGAAAGTTGTTCAAGTAAATGACTGTAGGACCCTTTGGAGAAGGGCTAGAGGAACCATTACCACGTAAAAGAACCTAAATATTATTTCTCCTAGGAATTTTCCCACCACTTCAATAATGGCTTCCAGAACTGAAAACTGGATCAGATCCAGAAACTGGACAAGGGGTCATGACTTATCTTATGAAGACTATATTTTTAAAAGTAGCTTTAGGTTCACAGCAAAACCAAGCAGCAAGTACAGAGAGTTCCCATAAACAGCCTGCCCCTACATATGCATAGCCTTCTCCACTATCATCATCCTCCACCAGAATGGGGTATTTGTCACAAATGATGAACTTCCACTGACACATTACTGCTCAAAGTCCAAAGCTTATATAAGGGTTCACTCTTGGTGTTGTACATTCTATGGATTTTGACAAATGTATAATGACATGTATCCACCATTATAATATCATTAAGAAGAGTTTCAACTGCCCTAAAAATCTGTGCTCTGCCCATTCATCTCTCCCTTTTTGCTAACCCTTGCCAATCACTGATCCTTTTATTGTCTTCATAGCTTTTTATTTTCAAAAATGTCATATAGGGCGCCTGTGTGGCTCAGTGGGTTAAAGCCTCTGCCTTCGGCTCAGGTCATGATCTCAGGGTCCTGGGATCGAGGCCCGCATCGGGCTCCCTGCTCCGCAGGGAGCCTGCTTCCTCCTCTCTCTCTGCCTGCCTCTCTGCCTACTTGTGATCTCTCTCTCTCTGTGTCAAATAAATAAATAAAATCTTTTTAAAAAAATGTCTTATAGTTAGAATTATACAGTATGCAACCTTTCCAGAAAGGCTTCTTTGACTAAGTAATATGCATTTAGGATCATGACTTTTGATTGAAGCAAGACACCCACAGCCTGCTAGTTATCTTTTCTTGATTTTTCTATAGCCACAAACTGAATAGTACCTTAGTCAGTTACCCATCTACTTCTTTTTTTTTTTTAAAGATTTTATTTATTCATTTGACACAGAGAGAGAGATTACAAGTAGGCAGAGAGGCAGGCAGAGAGAGAGGAGAGAGGAGGAAGCAGGCTCCCTGCCGAGCAGAGAGCCCGATGCGGGCCTCGATCCCAGGACCCTGGGATCATGACCTGAGCCGAAGGCAGCGGCTTTAACCCACTGAGCCACCCAGGCGCCCCATCTACTTCTTTCTTAGAGATGATATTTTCTAATAACCATTTCCATTACTCTGTAGGTTAGTGACTGCCCTGTCATTCTTGCTGGTCATGACAGTGCTGCAACAGACTGGTTTAGGATGTTTAAGTACCACCATCTGGCCTCCATTGTTTCAGGGTTCTATTATGCCCACTGCGATCTGTGAACCAAGTCCTGTAACAGGCTGTGCTACTGCCAGCCCTGGCCTACAAAGAAGACCTACATTGTAAACTGTGGTAATACTGGTGCTCTTCTAACCAGTGCATTTTTTATGCCTTTGGTAAAAGATGTGTCCTCTAGGTCCCATGAACGTAATTGGCTCATGGGCCTTCCAGCTGAAAATATTAATTCCAGCATCCCCACATCTACCAGCTCTATTTTTTTAAATTTTTTATTTAATTTCATTAATATAAACTGTATTATTACTTTTAGAGGTAGAATTCAGTGATTCATCAGTTGCATACAACACCCAGTTCTTATTACTTCAAGTGCCCTCCTTAATGTCACCCAGTTATCCCATCTACCCACCCACCTCCCCCTCCCTTAAATTGTTTCTTAAATTCCACATGTAAGTGAAATCATATGGTATTTGTCTTTCTCTGACTGACTTATTTTGCTTAGGATAACACTTTCTAGTTCCATCCACATTGCTGCAAATGGCAATATTTCATTCTTTTTGATGGCTGGATAATATTCCACTACACACACACACACACACACACACACACACACACACACACATCTTCTTTATCCATTCATTTGTTGATGGGCTTTTTCCATGTTTCAGCTATTGTGGACATTGCTGCTATGAACATTGGGGTGCATGTGCCCCTTCGAATCACTATGTTTATAATCTCTGGATACCTAGCTGTGAAATTGCTGGGTCATAGGATAGCTCTATTTTTAACTTTTTGAGGAACCTCCATACTGTTTTCTAGAGTGGCTGCACCAGTTTGCATGTCTACCAATGATGGAAGAGGATTCCCTTTGCTCTACAACCTAGCATCTCTCCTTTCCTGATTTGTTAATTTTAGACATCCTGACAGGTGTGAAGTTGTATCTCATTGTGGTTTTCATTTGTATTTCCCTGATGCCGAGTGATGTTGAGCATTTTTTCATGTGTCTGTTGGTCGTGTGTATGCCTTCTTTAGAGAAATGTATGTTCACGTCTTCTGCCCACTTCTTAAATGGATTTCTTGTTTTTTTGAGTATTGGATTTGGTAAGTTCTTAACAGGGAAGGGGATAAAAAGCTTAGATCTGTGAAATCAATCAGAGATCTAAGCTTTTTATTCCCTTCCATGCATCCTGTGCCATGGAAATCCTGTCATTTCAACTTTCTGTATGTGAGCCCTTGTTTTCTTTCATGTTATCAGGGGTCATCCTAGTAGTAAGTTCACACCATTCCCTGGAATCCTTGCCAAAATGTTAAATCCAGTAATTCAAGAGAGCATTTCCAAGTCAATAAACTTTTCAATATGCAACTTTTACTTCAGGCCCCCTTGATCAAGCATTCTTAGAACCCAGGCCCACACTTACTCCCCTGACTCCTTCCAGCAAATATTGGCTGGTTCTTGTAGCTCCTTTGGAGCATTGTCCCTTTCCCACCTTATCAGATGCAGAACATCCTTTGCTATATTATGGGTCTCTAGATATTAATATCAGTTCACAGCCTGTGTACAACCTAACTTAGTTATAGGCCTTCAGTGGTTGGGAAGGCAGTATGGGTCCTGGGACAGACACATGATACTACATGGGTGAGAGGTCTTTATAAAGCTTTCAGCGTGAGATGGGTGGTACTAACTCTTGATAGAGATGAATTGACCATGTCTGCAGGTTCAAAGGTTCAGAGGTATATGGGAAATCAAAAGCTTGAGAGACATCCATGTAGATGTCCTCATCCCATCAGAACCTTGCATTTTCCCAACCAAAGTACTTGGCATGATAGACTTACTTTGGTTGGGCATTTAGTCATCTCCAAATGCAATCCTCTGAATATTAATTCCTAGGCTTAGACCTTGACCTTCTCTATCTTCCCCCTAGACTTTATAAGAGCTTCTTTGTATGCAACCAAGAGGTCCTCTGGCTTTTACACCTGGATTTTAATTGCCTATTATACAACCTTAGCTACTCATTATCTTTCTTTGGGTATCAGTGGCATTTAACAATAGCAATACTATACCATTATGCTTAACATTATTATTTCTCCTGTAAGTTTCAAATGCATGATATATCATACCTGCTAATGTATTCTCTTCCACCAGTATAAATTCCCAGTTCAGTACAGATAAAAGTTTAGGAACTTGACCATCATCTTGTTCCAGGAGCTGTCTATGGTCCACATATGACCAGTGATGGGATCTGCATTTCCATCTATATAGTGATCCAGCTTTAAACCCCTTCTTATCACCTACTTTCTCAAACCACACCTACTACCAATTAATGCAGGCTGGATTTCCTGGAAACAGAAACTGAGACAGAATTTGAGGTGAAAGATACTTATTAGGGATCAACATTTATGAGAGGAAGAGAGAGGAAGCAGGATTGGACAGAGGAAGAAATCAAACTTTGATGACTGGGTCAATACGTCAAACAGAGCTCTGAGCTCTGGAGTAAGTAAGTGTTCCTTACAAGAGTGTCCCTAAAATGGCTTATTTGTCCCCACCTGGTTCAATCACCAGATAAAGGGTACCTAAGAAATGGTGTGATGTCAGGTAAGATGGCTTTCTGCAGCTGAAGCAAACCCTGAAGGATATGAAAGCTGGGGTCTGTCAGTTGACTGTCACCTCTGTACAAGTCCTTCCCTGAAAGGGAATTACCATGTATAAATAATTATATATTTCATTATACTTTCTGCTTTCTTTTTAAAGAAAAGTTTAATAGGTTACTGGCCAATTACAGCTGATATAAATCCTTTAAGGGCACAACCACTGAAATCTATAAGTTTACAGCCCAAAACAGAAGATGGATAACTTTCCATAAAATACATAAAATGAATAGGATTAAATTAGTATTATTCTTATCATCACTTTGAGACACAATGTCATGTCTAGTCCCCCCTCACCTGTTGAATTAAGACACAATTTCTCATGAGCTGAGAACAGTCTAGAGTACAAGATTTTTATCAGATCTGTGTTCACTCTGGAGAAGTTTTACAGTGATACCTCCACCGACCAAGATAAGATAGATCACCTATTCTTTTTGAGTATGAGTTTACCATGGCTTCTGGCAATTTCAACCAGATATCTTTTTTCTATGGGACTTACTTATATCACTTTCTATTCTTTTCTTTTCTTTTTGCATCACTTTCTTAAATCACTACATCTACAACTAATACTATGTGTTGGCTAATTAAGTTTAAAGAAAAGTGTAAGAAGAAGTCTGATTACTATATTGCTGTTTCTATCTAGGAGAAAAAGCCAGGTCTATCCAATAACCAAACAAAGTAGCATGGGATTCAGTCATTTGAAGTAGACTTTCATACTCATGGTTGAAGTTTCTAAAACAAATTACCCTTCCAATAGACAAGAGCAGTGTTTCCTCACAATGTGATTTATGAACTTCAGGCAACAGAATGGCCAAAAGTTCTTGAGGAAAAAAATGCAAATTGCCTAGGGAAGGAGCACCAGAAAATTGTATTTTTATATTTTCAACAGGCTGGTTAGGTGACAATAGAGCACACAAAGTCTGAGAACCAGAGATCAATAGTATGTTCACTATTCAGTCACAGAGTGAGCTGTTAAGCACTAATGGAAAATGATGTAAACTGAGGTCTGACTATTGTGCCTGGCATTGCTGTAAGCACTTCATGTGAATTGTCTCCTTTTATCCTCACTATAAGTCCACAAGTGAGAGACTGTTACTACTTTCACTTTACAGGTGATAAAACTGAGGGACTGGGAGATTTGAAATTAAAATATAAGAAGTTTGACTAGAATGGTATGAACTCTACTGTGAGCCAAGGAACCTTAGGCATCTATATATAGTCTTCTGAACTTTCACCATTGATAGGACCTAATTACTTCTGTATTTTACATACTGAAAATATTTTGACATGTATGTAACATTTTTTTAGATTATAAGTGTTAATCCACTGAATGAAACGTTGTACACAAGATCCTCTCTCTAGAAGTGATAAAGCTCTCTAATAATGTGGATACTGAAGGTTAGATCCCTCACAAATGTCATCTTAACCTATCACTTTTGAAGAGCTATCTGGCCTGATTCTGACCTGTCTTCAGTTCATACATCTATAAAATAATTAGCTCATTTCCTCCATATATATAAATATTGTACTGTCATTGTCACACTTTTTAAAATATGACTTGTTTTTTAATGAGCTCATCATGAGTGGAAACAAGAACATAGTTCATGTCAGAATTTCATGAAAATATCCTTTTGGCTATTTATTAAAAACAGAATATAATAAGACTTCATCTCTAGCATTATCAACTAAAAGCCACAACCCAGTATTCTTAAGTATTTCATAATTAAGAATCTCTTATTCTATACTTCTTCACTAATCATAATGATGAGGGTCCCAGTCAAAAGAATATTTTCAGTGTCATAGCTAACCTGCTAACTTTGTGGCTATGTAAGACACTTTTGTTGGCTTCACATACTCTGCTCTACACTTCAATGTGATATTAAATAGCTCTTAATCCATTAACATTTTATTCAAATGAGTTCAATGTATTTATTCCTGATTTTAATTAAAAATAAAATTCCCTTGTTTTTCTAGACAAATTTTTAAAAGAAAAAGTCTTAATTTTAAGACAATTTCATTTTAAAAAGGTATTTTATCCAATAAAGCACAACCGTTACACTGGAAAGTTTGTGTAGAGGCTTACAGGAATAAAATTAGTTTGTTGTCAAGCATTTTAGAGAGTTGTAACTAGAGAATTTAACTTCTCTGAGTAAGGAAAGGAAGAAAACACTCAAACTTATTACATACCTCTTAAATGCTAACTAACTCTTCTGGGAGCTTTTCATACGTTATTTCAACTAATTATCACCATGCATTTGGAAAAAGGCATTATGGCCCCCATAATATTTATCCACCATTTACATATAAGGAGGTAGAAGTTCAATGAGGTTCAGTATCATGCCCAAAGTCACACAGTTAATAAATGAATCAAAATTCCAGGGTCTTCCCCCACATACCATGCTACTTCCAGAAAAAATGGTAGTGGCATATTAATAAACTAATACAATCTGATTTTCATATCAACACAGAATATCATTATGCAAAATACATTATATTATAAGCCAATTCTTTAACCCTAAGTATTACAATTTCACACAGAGACAGTCTTTACAGACTGAGTTGTTAATCCGTGAGCTGGTCTCAAAGAATAAGCATTCTGATTTATTGTTCAGTGAAAGAGGTAGATCCTGGGATTAATCCTGTTTTTTTGCACACAGGCAATATTTCAGTTAAGAAGGTTTCTCTCTCTCTCAGGAAACAAACTTAGGGTTACTGGGGGGTGGGAGGGTAGGGATAGGGTGGATGGGTTATGGACATTGGGGAGGGTTTGTGCTATGATGAGTGCTGTGAAAGGTGTAAGCCTGATGATTCACAAACCTGTACCCCTGGGGCAAATAATAATAATAATAATAATAATAATAATAATAATAATAATAAAAGAAGGTTTCTCAGGAGACCATCAAAATACTTTAGTGTGTAAGAATCACAGGCCATTTGTTAACAAGGCAACTGGTGAGAGTGGGGATTGTGGGGGAAATGGATTTCTGCATTAGGAATTTCCTTACAAAATATGGAAAGTTACAAATGAAAACTAATCCTTTTAAAGTCCTGTTATTAACATCAGACTTGATCTATACCACTGACTTCTTCCTGATTCTTATACAGTGTTAAAAGGTCATTAAACAAAAGGGTAAAGTTAGGAGATGCATCATTCATAGAAGACGAAGTGGAGTGTGACCTTAAAGCTTATTAAAAAAAAAAAAACTACTTCTGTCATTCTTCAAGTTCTTCTGGTTTTAGTTTTCTTTTCAGCTCTCTCCCTGTGTACACACTCACAGACACAACAGGTAGGAGATCAATTCATTCCTCATTTTTCATTTATTTAAACAGATGAACATTCTGCCTCAGGAGCTAGAACCTGCTGCCTTACATAATTGAGGTGTGTGCATGCCTCTGTGTGTGTGTGTGTGTGTGTGTGTGTGTGGGGTGCACTGTTCTGTGATGTGAGAGGGGGCAGGAAGAAATTCTGAGGCTCTATGATAGGAAGGCAGAGTTGATACCTCCCTTTCAAAGCTACTGTCTGGGAGAAGGGGTGGGAACTATACCAACCCATCAGCACGCCACATGCCAGTCTCACACACAGATCCTTCTCCGTCATGTTCCCTGGCAAATTTCCCCCAGATTAAGAAAAAAACGGTAAGGCAAGTCTGCCTCGGAAGGCGAGTTTTTACCATTGCAGCACAAAGGACAGAGAAGCGCGCTTTCACATCTTCGCAACTCCACTCACTTGACCAGCTCTACACTTCAGCACCACGGAGAGCAGCATCTCCTCAGCTACCACCCATGGGGAGCCAGATTCCAGCGACTCAACACCAGATTCCGGTCATCTAGAGAGGAGGGACCAGCCTGCTTATTTCTCCCTCAATGTAAGCAACTATGATGATTCTTTCATATTGATTTTTCCAAGAGAGGCTGTTTTCTTGCTGAAATAGGGAATTAAACTTTTATTTATTAGCCCTCTCCCTCCTGTGCATTGCTTAGATTTTTAGATGTAAATCTGGATCTGAAATCTTTCTTATTTGTTGGGTTGGTAGAGCAATTTTTTTTTTTTTACTTTTCCTTGGAAGTGTAAGTTTAAAAATCCATTTAAAATAGACAACTCATCCTGTTAACCCAGTCTTTTTGTGCTAGAGTGCAGTTTTTTTTCTTTTATTCCTGGAAGAGTATATGTGTTGTCTGTTCTCCTCCTACTTCACTACTGACAGCTTTTTAATTTGACATATTTGTGACTATTGATATTAACATAAATATGGAGATAGGAAGAGGACGAAGGCTATCTTCTGATAAGTAGCCACCATTAAAGAACTACAGGTGGGAAGAAAGAGGCTGCTATTATTTCTTTCCTTTTATTTGTGGAAAATATGTCCTTTAGATGTCCATTTTGACATAATGAATATGCTCTTAATAAAAGAGATGTAATCTGGGCAGGGCTTTGACACAAGCTTTGAAACTCTAACACAGAATCTCCTTCTATACGTGTGAAGTTGTAAATTCACTTAAGTGTGATTGAATAGACTTAATCAAGATGCTATTGCCATTAATTGTAATTTAAAGGCTTAATGAATTCAGCGTAGATTTGAAAGAGGCAATAATGATTGACCCTGTCTGGTGGCACTCAGTGAATCTTTGCCTCAGAATGCCACCTGCTGGTGGGTCCTGTTTCTGAACCACTGGACACACATCAGATTTATGAATGAATACACATTAAATCCAGAATATTCATTATGAATATGATACAAACTCACTCTCTAAGATCTTTTAAACAATGGCATTGGCTTAATTATTTAACAACTTACCAAGTTTCTATGTCACAATTATACTTCATAAAAATTTATTTCCAAAAACACTTGCTCCTAAGCTTAAGGGCATACAGATTAGCTAACTCCTTCGGGCAGTAATTAACCCAGAAAAAATGAGAACTATGCAGAACCTCACTGAGGCTAATTTCAGATACATGTGGTATCCTGGATGAGAGCTGCCAGGATTTCTTGCTCAGGAAAGGCAATCATCATTTCCCCCCAGATAAATATTCAGCATGTTACTTTATTCAGTATTGTCATTTCACAATTTAAGGGCCTCTCTTATTTTCATAGTAGTAGATGATCATTTCAGGCTCTCTTGTCACAAAGGTTAATTTAACACCTAAAAGATTACACATATATATTTTATACCAAGACAAATCTTTGGGGGAAAAATTTGTAACTGTAAGAACTTATCGTTTCAGCTCTCTCTGGAGATATACACAGTGAGATACAGACATCCAGTTTCATAACTCCTCAGTTCCAAATAAGACAAATAAGGATTAAAAAGAAAGAAATAAAAGAAACACACACAAAGCATTAGTTATATTTGTATGGCTAATATATAAGGTAGTTTGAAAATATAGAGAATAACCTCTAAATGATGTTATTTGTTGAAAAATAAGCTGTTGATAAAATCATCTATTAGCATTCAGGAATCTAGATAATATTTTCAATCCAAGATGTAAGGGAAAAAATATAACACATTACTGTGTTTGGAAAGCATATGTCAAGCGGAATTGCTTGGAAAGTATATCTCAATGTAATATACATTATAATGAGTAGCAAAAGCATATTTTGCTATTCCCATAGGACCTGAATGGTAAGTTATATGAACTCGTGTATATTCATGGGATAACTGGGTGGATACTTTCCTTTATTCAAAATGCATGTGTTGTACAGGCAGATCATTGCCACTAACTTAGGTAAGAAATTGAATGCTATAGATCCATAATTACTATGATCATATTAAACTAAGACAGTTAATAGTATCCAATGTTACTAGAACACTTACGAGGCACTATAACTTACCGGTACTATCTCACCTCAACTTCAACAGAGTAAGGAAGATGATACTTAGAAATTAATTGGATACCTCTGGAAAATCTTTCAGAAGTATCTTGAAGAAGTGGGAATGCCCCAGTCACCCAAGGGACTTAATATGCCCTCTGATATAAATGGTCTCCTCTAGCAACTTATGGACCATTATTTATAGTGGAGCTGGAAAATGATTTGGCTTTGGAACTCACGCTTATTTTAAAAGTTATCAGCATAAACAGGAAATAATAATTTCAGGATCATATGGCTCCAATATTTGTGAACATTAACACCTCTATTTTACTGGTCTTCTTTAATGACCAACCCAAATTCAAGTATTTAAGAACTGATTTCATTATTTGACCATGCACCAAGGATACGGGGCACCAGGTACATATGCCATATAAACAAGTAATTCCCCTGCCCTCAAGGATCCTGCACTCTAATGAAAAAATTTACAGTCTAAAGAAATTTAGAAAAAAAAGGGAGGAAGAAGAGGGATGGAATTGGCATATCAGCCCAAAGCATGGGCTTTGAAACCAAACAGATGAAACTCCTAACAGTGGATCTACCACTCACAAGTTATGTAGTCTTAACAAAAGTGCTTAGTTTCTCTCGGCCTCATTTCACCACCTGTTAAATGGGAATGACAATAGCACTGGCATCATATAGTAGTTTATGAGAATTTAAAATGATAATACATGTAGATTACTCAGCATAGTGCTTGCAACATGGTTAACGTGTAATAAATGTTAATCATTACGATTAGTCACTGAGGAAAACTGATAAGCTTATCGTATGATTTGTGTGAATTAAAACAATAATTCATATAAGGCACTTACCGGAGTGTCTGGCACATGGCAGATGTGTAATATATGTTAGCTATCACTATTACACAGTCATTTAGAAAAATAGCTAAGCTGACCGTATCAGTGGAGAATAAAACATAAGCCAATTTATAGTCATTTACTTAAGTGTACTGGTATGTAAGATTTTGATCATTACTGTCATGGACATTTGCATAAGGCTTCACAGTATCCAGGACATGTGATATACATTACTGCATCTTCACTGTGGTTGAGGTGTAGGGAGGATGGATTTTACTATTCCCTCGCTTTGGTAAAAGAACTGAGATTTAGGAGAAGATTCCAAATCATTGACTATTTCATCACTGTTGCTCTGGACTAAAACTCAGACTGTGAACATCTGGGAGAGAATGCACAGACCAGAGCTGGGTTTTACTGGGTAACTAGACTAACTCCTGGATTTTGTTTGGTTCTACGTCCAGTTGTGGAATGTTACAGACTGAATTAGTTTCAGGCTTGGGTGATTTCCACAGAGACCTATGGTGCATGAAGCAATTTTAAGAAAAAGACAATAAATGTCTCCAAAAAGACATTTTGATTAAGTGTCCTTTTCTTCATCAGTAATTAATCATAATCCCTGTCTCCAAAATGCTTAATGGTCATGCTTATTTGCAGCTGGATTTAGGGTGCAGAATTTATACTTTTCATGGATCACTGACATCTGGCTTTCTTCAGACTGGCTGATGCATCTGTAAAAGCAGTTTGATAAAAATAGCAACCAAAGGATCAAGAGGGAGTTTAATAATCAGTCCTCCTCTCAAATATGGTTTTGTTTCCACTGAAACCCTTCTTCTCAATGACATCAAATGTCAATGTATGCATTTATGAAAGATGAAAAACACAGTACCTTAATTGAGATGTTTGATGAGTTTGATCACTCATTATCTCAATAATATAGGCAAATAAAAAGGCATTTGCATTTAAGAAAAATATTAGAGTAAGGGCAATCAAATGCTAATTGGATTTTAAGGAGAATCATTTTGTTCATTATTGGTCCTGAAACTGTGACAATATCCCCATACTCCAGCAGGGCAACACAGCTGATTCATGAGTGTGAGTTTTGGTCACCAGCTATTGTGAGCCAAATGACTTTATCTTTTTGACATATCATCTTTGGTGGATTCTTTCCAACCCATCTGAAATGTATGGCTAAAGCCTGACTCTCCATAATGTCAAGATTATTGGTAAGGCTAAAGATATTCACAAGTATAAAAATGCTGAAATTGGGCAAACAGGGAAAGGTTGGTAAAAGAGTACAAATTTTCAGCTGTAAGATGAAAATCTAGTGTACAACACAGTGACTATAATGTTGACAAGACTGTATTACATAAACAAAATTTTCTAAGAGAGAACTTAATGTTCTCACCAAATACATACATGTGAGGTGATGAATGTGTTAATTAACTAGATGGTGGGATTCCTTCCATGATGCATATTTATATCAAATCACCACCATGCATACTTTAAGTATTTCAGAATTTTGTCAATCATACCTTAACAAAGCTGAAAAAATAAATGCTTAAAAATCACTATTAGAGGGATATCAGGATAAGAGGGAGTCAGAGCAAATAAGAAGCCCCCAGTGAAGTGAAAAGGCCCCCACCAATATCTGAACGAATTCACATGGCTCGAGTCTGCTGTGAAGCCCTTGACGGTGGAAGCAACCTCACAGCACAGGATGCCCCAGGATATCCTTGGATATGACTTGAGGGCCCAGAAGGTTTCATCAAGGCCAAATTCTCCTGGGAAAATAGCAGAACTGACAATTCTGTAAGCATCTGAATGTATCTCAAAGCTTTTTAAAAGCTGGGAAAGAGAGGCTTGTTTCTTACTACATCTGGGTGTCTGCTTTCAAGGTCATTCAGAAAAATGTGTGTCAAATGGGGAGGACATTTGACATTCTGACAAATACTAGGCACACGCATATATTTTTCCTTGATAAAACATAATTATTATAGAAATATCAAGATTTATATAACACTCTACTCTTGTGCAGAAATTATTTGCCCCAAGGTTTAGTCTTTCTGCTTCGCTTAAAAAATATATACGCTAACACCTTACTTTTATGTTTGTTCATTGTTTGTCTAATGAGGGAAATTATCAATGTTTTAACATCCCTTAAGTTTTTAAGCTGCAGTGTCTACAATATTCATACAGATTCTGAATTTAGATTGGGTACTTGCATGTTCCTTATAAAATGTTTCTCTGCTCTGACTTGGTTCAGTAGTTCTTATATTTCCTTTGAATTAATCTCTCCATGGCTGGTTGCTATGTATTAGTTGTATACCCTTGACCTTGGAGTCTGACCAATTCTCCCTCTTGAACAGACCTCTAATGGAAAAGTGACAATGGAAACAAACGGAAGCCCTGGCTCCTTCTAGGACAATTGCCATCTCATCTCTGACACACTACTCAGGTGCTCTTGAGTGTAAACTACCTTTTCTCAAGCTGAGTTGTAATGGTTAAATCCAGAGAGGCACTCCTGAGAGGAGTGTAAGCCTCATCATAGGACACACTAAGTAATTCCATCAGAAAGACTATTAGTCTTCTATGGGCTCAATTCCCACCTGCGTGTGTGTATCCAGATGACAGACCTTGAAACTGACGTCGTAACATCCTCTGAAACAAGGCTCTTTGGGGATACAAATGAGGTCACTGGTTAGCTTCTAACTCAGTCTCTTCCTTCCCTCTGAAAAACCTGTAATAATAAATGCCTGCACCCTATTTTTAAGTCCCTCTCCTATAGAGGTCTCTAGTGGACTCCCAATCTACAGTCTGCTTTGGCATCAATAAGCAGCCTCTCTCCCAGGAAAGATGGCATTGTTGAGAAAAATGGGCTCAGAGAAGCTCGTGAACTTGAATCCTGAGAACCTTTTTCGCACTTTAGAAGAGTGGATGGCAGTTTGGATCTCTTCCTAAAGGAGCACAGAGCTCTCTGTTAGGATTTATCACCCATGGTTACCTTTTGACAGAGTTACCCATAATTATTCCTTTTAATTTTCTGCAGATGAAGAAGCCACTTTATTGAACAGTTTAGCAGCTTCCCCCCAAAAGTGTGGGACTCGGCCCTAGGTAAGGTTAGAGCATAAACTCTGAGTTCCAAGTCTTTTGCCTTATGCCAGATAGGGCCCCCCAAAGGAGCTAAAACTAAAAGGATTTGAGCACGGGGCGCCTGGGTGGCTCAGTTGGTTAAGCGACTGCCTTCGGCTCAGGTCATGATCCTGGAGTCCCAGAATCGAGACCCGCATCGGGCTCCCAGCTCCACGGGGAGTCTGCTTCTCCCTCTGACCTTCTCCCTGATCATGCTCTCTCTCAGTCTCTCTCTCTCTCTCTCAAATAAATAAATAAAATCTTTTAGAGTCTGCTTCTCCCTCTGACCTTCTCCCTGATCATGCTCTCTCTCAGTCTCTCTCTCTCTCTCAAATAAATAAATAAAATCTTTTAAAAAAATAAAAAAAATAAAAGGATTTGAGCAGGTCAAAAGGTAAAACAAGCAGAAAACCAAATGGTCCCCAAAATTTTAAAAACCACAAGATCGCCACTTTTTTTAAAAAAAAAATCCTAAAACACTAGATTTAAAGTCCTTCTTCTAGGATTACTTTTATCTTTTTATAAATGGCTTAAGTAAAATAATGAGTATTCTTAACCTGTGGAGACATGACCAATAACAAAAAGACTACTGGAAACATGGAAAATAGTGCACAATAAATCCCCAAGTACTTACCCTTTAGAATATATACTGTCTTATTGAAATGTATGCTATTCTAATTTTATCTGATTAATGTGAGTAGGGGTAGACTAGAGAAAAAAAGAATAGAAAATATGGGTAGGGCCAATTGGAGAATCAGCTGTTCAAGTTTGTAAAGATTTAGGAACCATGTGGTACAGACTCTGTATTATAGTGAAGGCATCCTGAGCCAGGGATCCATTCAAAGTCTCACTGCTAGCTGGAGGTGGGGTGTCTGACTGAGGCTCAAATGACACAAACCTTTTATTTTCTCTAGTTTGACCTTTTTAAAACCCTGGCAAACTAAAGGCTACATCACTTTGGCCATGGTGGCCAAAGGTGGAGGCAGGACTCCTCCTACTCTAAGTCCTCTGATTTCAAAGCCTGTCTCTCAGTCCTACTTGTGTCAGCATTATCAGCTGTAATAGGATCGATGCCAGAATTGCACAGGTAATATACATGAAATTATTAACTCCTTAGTATAGTGTCTGGCAGACAATAGGTGCTTAATAAATGTTTAACCATTATTACCAGTAGTATTAGTATTAACCTCTACACTCTGCCACAAGAGCAAAGAGCAAGTGAAAAATAAACCTGGCATCTGAACTGACCCGCTCTTCCAACCATACAAAAATCCAGGTTTGATCTGAGGAAGCTAGGGCTGAATTTCCTCAGGCGAGACACTTCAGTGGCCATCAGTAAGTGGCAATGTATCTAGGCCCGCTTCCTGCCGCACCTTGCCCTTTCGGAGATGCTCGGGCTGCACGGGGACCAGAAAGCAAGCGCAGTCCCCATACAGGACAGCCACCCCAGACACCATTGAATGCAGAAGCAGAGGCGCGTGGCCATGACTGCATGTTGCAGGAGGGCTGTCACAGTGAGGGAGCTCAAGGGGGCAATGCACCCGAAGCCAAGACAGCAGTTTCCGTGGTGGCCAGGTCTGGAGCAGAGCCCTGGGGGAACTAGGTATGCCAACAGGCAGGAGGGTACAGAACAAAACCAACACAACTTTCTAATTCTGGTCACCTCACTTAACTCTCCTATGGACCCTACGGCACACAACAAATTAACCACGTTGTACAGGTAGATTCACATAGAAGCAAGGTATCAAAGCCCAGAGAAATTAAGTGATGTGCCAAACTTTGCACACATTGAGAGAAAATTGACAGTCCTTGGCCTGTTTCGACTGCATTCCAACCCCACACACTCCCTCTCTCCATCTCCCTCCACCTGAACCCACATTTCAGTCTGCCCCTGTTCCTCCACCCGAAGCATACAGATGCTGGAAAACCGAATCAATGTCCCTCTATGTGAATAGGAATAGTTCAAGTTAGCCAACCGGTCTTCATCTCAGCTAGGGGAGAATGATTTCTAATAAGATTTCATAATTTCTCGGACGATCCCGACTGTGAGATTCTCACCTCGCCAACTTGGGTTTGCTCTGCCCCTGGACACCCCACAGGCCCCTGGGAGAGTAACGAGCACCTCTGCCTTGTACCCCCACAGGTCGGGGAGCGGCGCTTTCAAAAACATGCAGCGCCGGCACACAACACTGAGGGAAAAGGGCCGACGCCAGGCCACCCGGGGTCCCGCCTACATGTTCAACGAGAAGGGCACCAGCCTGACGCCGGAGGAGGAGCGCTTCCTGGACTCGGCCGAGTATGGCAACATCCCCGTGGTCAGGAAAATGCTGGAGGAGTCCAAGACCCTCAACTTCAACTGCGTAGACTACATGGGGCAAAACGCGCTGCAGCTGGCCGTGGGCAACGAGCACCTGGAGGTCACGGAGCTGCTGCTCAAGAAGGAGAACCTGGCGCGGGTGGGGGATGCGCTGCTGCTGGCCATCAGCAAGGGCTACGTGCGCATCGTGGAGGCCATCCTCAACCACCCGGCCTTCGCACAGGGCCAGCGCCTGACCCTCAGCCCGCTGGAGCAGGAGCTGCGCGACGACGACTTCTACGCCTACGACGAGGACGGCACGCGCTTCTCCCACGACATCACGCCCATCATCCTGGCGGCGCACTGCCAGGAGTACGAGATCGTGCACATCCTCTTGCTCAAGGGCGCCCGCATCGAGCGGCCGCACGACTACTTCTGCAAGTGCAATGAGTGCACCGAGAAGCAGCGGAAGGACTCCTTCAGCCACTCGCGCTCCCGCATGAATGCCTACAAGGGACTGGCCAGCGCTGCCTACCTGTCTCTGTCCAGTGAAGACCCCGTCCTCACCGCACTGGAGCTAAGCAACGAATTGGCCAGACTGGCCAACATTGAGACTGAATTCAAGGTAACTCTCCCACTCACCACTCTGCAGACAGATTGCCCAGAGGGCTCTTCCAGGTGTGTCCAGTAGTCAAACGGGTTGTCTTCCGGTCTAATCCAGGGTGAGGGCCTTGGGGTCTCCCCGGCCCACGGGAGGAAGGGGATTTCCTCAACCTTGCCAGACATAGGCCTGAAGGAAAGGAAAGCAGCCCGTTAGATGAAATATTTGAAACTGCCTAAATGTGAACAAGAGGAAACTTAACCACAAATCTAAGAGTAAAACAAAAGCAGCACACAGGCAGGATGGTACTGTGGTTTGGGGGTAAGCGCCTCACTGGACTCTGCCCCAGGGAGCTCAGGAGTGTCTAGGACACCTGTGGATGTTTCCTAGCCCAAGTCTGGGACTTCTTGATTGTCTCACCTGAATGGTTTTGATGTGTCTTGTCCAGCTCTCTATCCTGTCCTGGACTGTGTTGATCCTAGACCCAGTCTCCTACCCAATGCTAGAAAGGCTTGCCTGCAGCCTTTCTCAGTTTAGCAAGCTATTAGTATTGTTCTGCCAAGGGGCTGAGGGAAAGGTACAGGAAAATGAAAATAAAACTGTCTCTGTGTCGTTGGCTCCTTACCTCAGTAGATGGGGCCAGGGCAAAACCCTACAATCCCACCCCCTGAGAACACCTAGACGACCAGACTAGCCCGGGGAATGGAGACCCAGCTCCAAAGTCCACTATTCAGTAGTGGAGTGATCCTGTGCTTTTATTGTCAACTGACACTCCTACGTAAAGGAGGTGTTTAAAAACAACCATTAATATGGGTATTATCCTCCTTTTCAATGAGGGCACAGACATAAAGAGATACCATATAGTTAGTAAGTAGCGAAACCACTGTTGTAATCTAGGCACCGAGAGCCCAGAGCCAGCTCTTAGCCATTCTGGAAAACTGTTCATGCACTGGGCTTCTCGGGGCTCATTTGTCTTTATCTGAATGACGAAGGTATGGAATAACCCTACACTGCAGAAGGTGNTTAATATGGGTATTATCCTCCTTTTCAATGAGGGCACAGACATAAAGAGATACCATATAGTTAGTAAGTAGCGAAACCACTGTTGTAATCTAGGCACCGAGAGCCCAGAGCCAGCTCTTAGCCATTCTGGAAAACTGTTCATGCACTGGGCTTCTCGGGGCTCATTTGTCTTTATCTGAATGACGAAGGTATGGAATAACCCTACACTGCAGAAGGTGCACCTGGAAGGGTATAAACTACAACCAGCCTCAGCATTTCTCATCCTGCTATTCATTCAGAGCCTAGGATGCCTTGGAGCATACAAAAAGGTGTCACATGCAAGGCTGACAATGGAGCTGGGAAAAGATGTTAACTGTAGGAGAAAAGTTAATTGTCCTAAAACGATGTCACTCTAAGAGCTGCCCCTGTAAGGGACACAATTAGGTGGCCAAGGATGGGTACTGATTCAGCCAAAGGAGTCCCCATGGACCATGGTGTTCAAGGAGATCTCAAAGAAGAAAACAGAATGGGACTGGGCCTTGCTGAGCAGGAGGAATTGGATCAGCGGGAAGAGAGAGGTGGGCATTTGGAGGAGGCAAGTGAAGGTGAGGTCCAGAATGGCCCAGAGCAGGCAGGGGGCTACCAAGAAGCTGCATGGGACTAGAACAAAGACTTCCTGTAAGGGCATGCAGGAGGAATGCTGCAGAGATGGTTCGGGGGCAGATCTCAGGGGGTCAGGTTGAGCAGTTTGGCTGCTACCCTGTGGGACATGGAGAGCCACTGAAGTTTGTGATTAGGGGACGAAAATGATGAAAGCTAGTCTTGGAAATTTACTTCCCTGGTAGTCAGCTGAATTAGAGGATTTAGAGTGTGAGGCACTGGGACCAAAGCGGGGGGGGGGNGGGGGGGGGGGGGGGGAGGATTTAGGTGTGCATGCATGAGACCATGGAAGCCTCTCTAAAGGAAGTCATTGCCCACAGCCACAGACAGAACAGCCAGGCTCACAAAAAGCTGTGGGGCACTGCAGATGTGAATAGATGAAGAATCCTGTAATTAACTAATTTTACTCCATCTGTTCCCCCTATCTTGAATCCATCCACTGAAGTGGAACGACTTCCCTAATCCTGAATTGTTCATAGCCTCATCTAAAAAAATTGGTGGATGTAGATAAGGGGATTACCCAAAGAGGCTCCCAAGGAATGTAGCTATTACCTGTTCTTTTCTTGTCTTGTTTATTGTACAATAAACCCCATCAATCAGCAATAAGGCCAATGAAGCCCCAAAGAAGGCTGATAGAATTGTGCTTGTTCCCTCGGCTTCAGACTGAACCTTCACAGGCCAAGTAAAAGAAGTGGCTAATCCAATTAACTTATATATTTCTGGCCCAAGAGGAAAAAAAAACAATTCCAGAAAAAAAAATCTTCTGGATTCAGTTTTCTGGATAATTGCCCAATTCTCTACTTACCTGGAATCTGGGAACAGGCCAGCCTTATTAAATAAAACGATGCTAGACTACTCTGTGGAATTACATCTGAGCCATTTGTTTCCTTTACTAAAACCGAAAGTCTGGCATATTTTAGTATGTAAAATATCTAAAACTGGAAGTTTGTGGAAAGCATGATATTTTGATTCAAAAAGCAAATTAAGACAATTAGACACAATTAAGAGCACTACTAACATGATGACAAATGTGCTCTACAACGCATTGCCTTACTCAGAATAAGAGCTAGCATAAATACATTTGGTGGCTATTAACATCCCCCTAGTTACCTTTGTTTGAAATAATGTCTTTCACGTCGTCGACAAATGGCGCATTATAAATTAACACAAGCGTTCCTTTAGAACTTTATTACATATTCAACTATCCTTGTACGTGCATTCCTGACATTGTAAATCTTCTCAGAGAAGACAGCAGCTTAGCAAAAGACAAGTCAATATGTAATAAAAGAGCAAGTGTGTGTTCTAAAATGCACTCTTTAGAAGTCTGTCCTGCTTTAAAGGGCCTGTGCGCTGCTGACTGCAGCCACATGAATGTGGATGACCCAGTGACGTCGGCTGTATAAAAAAATAGATCTGGTCCTGACTGGAGGGGACCTATGTCATCCTCCAGATCCTCTAAGACACTCACTCTGGGGACGGCTGCTCCTGACTAGAAAAGCTCACACAGGGAAGCCTAGATTCAGTGGCCTAGCCTACTGTTTTTGAGTCACTGTAATTTATCACCAGAATAGAGTCTAGTCATTAGCAAGATGTACAGCCAATGTCCAGGTCTCCAGTAAATTATGGCTGAAGTCAGATGCCTGCCAGCAAGCCAATATTTTTGGTTTAGAAATGATGCATCTCTTCAAAGATTTTTCTTATGTCTCTCTCATCTTTTTGGGTCTAAAAAGATATGAAAACTCAGTGTGGCCTATGAGACCTTCCTAATGCCTTGACTGGTGCTCAGATATCTAGTAAGCATTCCATAAATCCTGGATGAAGGGAATAAGGAAATCCTGAAAGCATAATCCTTTCAACTGATGAAGCAAGTAATTACTTTTATCTATGACTTAAACTCTTCCTACATGTATGAATCTAACAGAGGTAGTTGACAGACTGTGGCGGGATGGGAAAGCTCTATGGAAGGTTACGAGGCGGTTAAAGGGATCAAACGAACACATGTTAAATAACAGGAGACCAATCACGCGCTGCATTGTACGGTGCCAGTGGCCACTAAACTCCTGGATGGCAGCAACCGCAAGTGACATTTTGGTTAACTGGTTTATCTATAGAGGAGGAGACAGAGACAAAGAAAGGGAAGATCAGCATGGGATGGGCTATTCAGTGGTGTTTCATCCTGACGGAGGCTCTCTCTATACAGAGAGGCACCTGAAGTAGCGTGGAAAAAATAAGGTTGAGTTATAGCCTCTGCCGCCAGGAACACAGTAAGATCTTTTACACTTCTCTTGAATTAGCCTATTTGGTTTTCCTCACTGATCAGCCTTCTGATAAAACTGCTGAGGATCCCCTTTGTGTTGCTGGTATCTTGCCAGACTCCAGGGCATCCTGTCTATGTGTGCTGCTTATCTATAGAGCTGTTGTTTCGAAAGGATTACAGGTGTTAACGTTTCTTCCAACTCAGAGTTGCTCTAGTGGGAGCAGGAAGGGGTGGAGAAGCCAAAGACAACAACAGAAAATCATGGAGTGAGGTTTAGGGACTTGGAAGGAAAGATAAAACAGGGCAGGGACTGGAGGCATCCCTCTTGCTTTCTCACCTTCTTCTTAAATATAAAAGTACCCCCTATTCCCAAATCAAGGGACTGTGGAAGCCCAAAAACCACTTTACCTTAGTTACTGAAGAGTCGGTCATTCAGAATAATAACAAAGCTCCAACTAAGAAGGCTTTCCATGTTGACACAACATCAGCATGGAGGCTGCTGATTGTGCAATTTATTCTAATAAACCAGAGAGGAGAAGAGTAAGGGCAAGAAAGCTAAAGCTGTAACTTCATCTTGCTTAAAGTGTTGATGACTTTACTGGTTGTTAATGGGTTGTTAACCACAGATATTATGAAAAAAATAGATAATGAATTATGTATCACTGTTTGTGTTGCCATTTTAAGACCCATAAAAAATTCTCTGGGCCTAAAATACCACAGATTAAAAATGCAAATAATGGTAAATCAAACCAATTTGCCACCTGCTATGATCTCTAGTGAGATCCCATTGTGGAAGGTAAAGATGTTGAGATGACAGTTTGTAATCTGCTTGCAAACTTATCAAAATGGAAGCGGAAAGAGGAGGGGAGAAGGAGAAGGAGTGTCTTTATATTGTGGCAGAGAGAACTCAAAGCACATAGGAACTCCGGCCATACGGAGCCAAGGAGGTAGGAAGCCAGAAAGTTTGGGGCCTGAGGCAGTACTGGAAGGTTGAATAAGCCTGTTGCTCCCAGCATCCAGTGGAATCTGTGTTTTGCACCTGTTTCTCAGGCTTTGAATATTTTTAGGCTTTTCAAATTTTACAGACCAACACCATCAGAAAATACATTTCCTTGAATTTTGAAAGCCTGGCTGGTAGTATAAACAAATGCCTACTTAACATGCAAGAAATGACTTGAACACTGTTTCCTTTACCATCGGGAAAATATTTTTTAAGATGAGAAGTCTGCAGGTCTTAAAAGCAAGTTGTTGGGTGTTTTGTTTTGTTTTGTTTTTTATGAGAACCTGGCAGAAAACTCAAAGCACTCACTTATGTTATCAATCCCCAGTACCCTCAGGGATCCGACTGTGTGCCCCAGCCCTCTGCTTGAGCATCTGATCAGACAGCATGGAAGCAGAGGATCACAGATGTCAGGGGATGAGCTGCCATGGGATGCCCCCTGCACCTGAGCAGTGAGAGCATACCTGCCAGTCAACAGATCCATACTATGGCCAGAATCACTGGCTTCCATGTCTGAGAGCAAGATCCGGGGACTGGCTTATCTCAGAAGAGACAGACGTGACCTCTGCCCATGCTAGCTCCGTCTTTTTCTATGTTCCTACCTAGGCATCTGGAGGAGCACTTTCACCAGGGCATTCATTAATGAGTCATCGTAGGAAATGAGCTAATTAACGTATCCTTTAATGACAATTTTTCCTTGGGTCACAACTAATGCCTAAAGTTATGTGACTGTCTTCTTCTAGAGTTTATGACAAAAGCATCGGCCTCTAAAATACAGGAAGACAGTGACAGGAATTCAGGTGGGATAAAGGCCATTTGCTAGATGAGGACAAGGGCAGGGCATGGGTTCCAGTGAGCACTCAGGGCAGTCATGCTTTGTTTCCTCAAGACTGTGGAATGGAGAGCCAAGAGCTTGGCTCTGCAATCAGACTGACCTGGCTTCCAGTCCCAGTGCCACCTCCTGGCAACCATGCAATCTTGAGCATCTACTGGAAATTAGTTTTCTTATTTGGAAACTGAGGTGTCAGAATTGTAACATGTCCAAAATAGAATGCCTGTTTTTCCCACCCAAATACTGGCTCTTACCCTAATCTCTGTAAATGACAACACAATTCACCCACTTGTTCAGATGCCTCATCCCACTGAACTTCCAGAAAGTCCTGGCACATATTAGGTACAAAGCGAATATCAGCTCAGTAAAGAAATAAGTGATTCAGTGAGTGAATGAATGACAATGTCCTCATGCAGGGTGCTGGTGAGGATTATATTCTTCATCTAATTTTATATTCTTCATCTAATCTAATCCTCAACAGCACCCTGATTAGATGAAGGATATAAACTCTCTGCAGAGAACCTGACCCAGAATAAATACATAATTTTCCCCCAGAGACCTCAGTGGAGATGAGCCTGCTGGATTTTCAACACCACAACATGCCCTACAATGAACACAACTAAAGTTTCAGCACCTCCTCTACCCAGTCTTCCTGATTTTTGCTAGGCTTCCCTACCCCCTGCCCCCCTACCATAGATCTTTCTAGAACTAGAAAAACGATAGGCTGTACTTGTGAGCTCCACGGTTAAAAAAAGGCCAAGGGAATAGTTCCAGTTGGAAACATGCAGACCACTGGGAGTGCATAAGGTTGGGGTGCTGCTAAAACATCGTTGTGAAAAGAAATGGCATGGGCAGGAAAGACAGAGGAGCAGAGGAGGAGGAGGAAGGAACTGAGCAGGCAGAGCTCCTGACAAATACAGACAGAGACTATTTTTTGAAAAATATCTCCGTGGGAAAGATTCATCACTACACACAAAAAAGTGGGGGGAAAATCATTTCCTCTACAAGTGCAACTATCAGCGTGAAGTATCAGAGATATGGAGAAACTGGAGACCGTTCTAGAGAATATTAGTTGATGAGTAGCAGCACAAATTACCTCAAATGGAAATGATGGAAATGAAGGATTTTTTTTTGAAAGTTACAATGCTATATAAATTAATCATAGGGCATCATTAATCAAGGACGCTGCACATCCCATCAAGTGCAGGCATGTATTTTACTAGCAGCAAATTCACAGATTCAATGTGGAAAATATATGTCAGGAGGACAGGGTGGCAGTATGGTCTGGATACCCAGAGCATATCACAACTGGGTGGACCCTACTCACAGAGCTATTGGAAAATCTGGCATCCCTGCGACAAACACTCATTAAGCCTCTAGTAAGAGCAGAGGTCTAGGCTAGGTGCTGGGATGAAATGATGAATGAGATTCAACAAGGTTACTGCCCTCAGGACCTGACAGTCCAGGAGAGGGGACAGACATTATTTATACAATCATCCAAATAGATGTGGCTTTGCAAATCGTGCTGAGGGCTAAGCAGTAAAAGGGCGGTTTTAACAGCTGACTTAGTGGAACAGCTGACCCTGTGTGTGTGTGCATGTGTGTGTCTTTGTGTTTAAAGGTTTCTCTAAGGAGGGGCGCCTGGGTGGCTCAGTGGGTTAAGCATCAGCCTTCAGCTCAGGTCATGATCTCAAGGTCCTGGGGCGGAACACCCGAGTCTGGCTCCCTGGTCAGTGGGGGAGTCCGCTTTTTCCTCTCCCTCTGCCCCACCCCCTGCCTGTGCACACATGCGCACACTGAAGCTCTCTCTCTCTCTAATAAGTAAATAAAATCTTTAAAAAAAAAAAAGATTTCTCTAAGGAGACGATGTTCAAATGAAACCTGAGGGTGTGGGAGAGATAAACAGCCAACAGGGAATGGGAAAGATGGAGTGAAGCATAAAGAGTGCATAGGAACTATGCAGCGCAGATAGGGGAAAGAGGCCCGTGTAGAGAGCTGTCAGTGGTGCCACACTATAGGAAGTGGCAGGGAGGGGTGCGGGGGTTGACTGCACGGAAGCACACCACCTCAGCCGGGGCCTTCCCACATAAGAAGCTGGACTTCATTTTCGGGTAAATGAAGATGAAGCTCTCAGCAGATGAGTGAGTGACTCGTGTGTGCACCAGCGGGAGAAAGCAAACTGGAGGGGAGAATACATAAAGGAGTTGGAGAGTGACTGTAGGTAGAGGGAGTCCTCTCAGGAAGGAGCTAAGTGGCACCCCAGTACAGAAGAACCAGCAGACCTCAACCTGCAGGTGGCTCAGCCCAGCTGGAGCAACCCCACAGACCCCTGGCCATTTCCAGGACAGCCTGCTTGTCTGTGAGCTGCGGGGCTCCTGCTTCGTGGGTCTCTGGGGCCCCACAGTGCTGCCCAGCAGAGCTCCAGCAGTGGACAGACACAGAGGAGGCAGAAAAGAGCCAGCTCCTTCTCTTCCCCTCCACGGTGGAAGCCCTGTGGAGCAGCAGCATGGCTGGGAGAGTAGTGAGGACTCCAAGGGTCCCACCCTGGCATCCGAGGATAGAGGAGGGTGTGGCCCAGGCCAAAGGGTTCATTGCCCCCGCAGACATACTGCAAAGTGGGTTCAGAAGTGATAGCCCCAGAATAGAGGCTAGAATAGAGGCCAGAATTCCACGGGATTTTAATCTTTCCAGTGCATCTTCCGGATTCTAAGCATATCTTGCGTATCTTTCTCTGTTGGCTGCAGCGACCAAGTAAACAAACATTTCATTAGAGGAAAATGACTAAATCTTATCTCATTTTTTTTTTCAACCGGAGCTCATTTTAGCATCAATAAAGGCATGAAGTCGACCTCTCCCTCTTCTTCCTCCAAGGTTTTGGATGTTGAGAATACCAGAGCAAGAGGAGAGTGGGGGCAGGCGAGGCTTTCTTGGGCACTGAAGATCCTTTGTGGTGAAGCCCCAGTTGAGTACAGGGGTTTATATAAGCCCAGATACTGCTGTCATGTGATGAGTCAACACAGAGAACGTACGCTCTCACTGTGCTGGAGGCCAGAGGTCCCAAAACAAGCTGTTAGCAGGCTCTGCTTTCTCTGAAGTCTCTAGGGTAAGATCCTTCCTTTCCACTTGCTAGTTTCCTGGGAGATCCTTGGCTTGTAGACACATCTCTTGTATCTCTGCCTCTGTTGTCACATAGTGATTTTCTGTGTGTTTCTGTCTCTTATCCCGCTCTTGTGAGGACACTTTTCCGAGGACCAGTCATTTTGGATTAAGGGTCCACTCTACTCCAATAGGATTTCGCCTTAACTAATTACACCTGCAACACCCTGTTCCAAGTAAGGCCCCGTTCCAGGGAGGATGTTAATTTGTGGGGGAACACCATTCAACCCAATACAGTGAGGTGGAGCACCAGGCTGAGATGAATTTGGGAAGAATCAGAAACCAGGAATTCAAACAAACCCTCAGAGCAGGGCAGAAGAGAAGGCTGGAGGTGAGTTATTCCGGGAAGCCAAACATAGCCCTAAAACTAGGTGGTTAGTCTGGAAGAAAAGAGAGAGACTGCTGATGCTACCTATTGACCAAGGCACAAGCTAAGACAGCGATACCACAGTTCTGTAAAAGTGTTTATGTGTGGTGTGTGGGGGAAATGGGAGGTTGCTGACAGAAGCAATGGGGGAAACTCGATATTGGGGCACTGCCCCTCTCAAAGACATTTTCAAGGGTTGGATTTGGGAATAGTGAAAATAAAACACACTCATTATGGAATTTTCAGAAAATACAGAAAATTAGCAGGAACTGAAAGGTCAGCCTCAATTCCCACAATCTAAGAATAACTCATAGTTTGGTATGTTTTCTCCTAGTGCTCCCCCAATAGTCAGGTACAAAAATTTGAATAAAACTATGACTCAGATGGTGGAACATTATCATATTTTCGTTTCCCATCATACTTTATCCTCATTCCCACACTCCCTCACCCCAAAAAAGCCCCCTTCGGTGTATTTAATGTACTTATACACAATGTATTTCATATGCTTATATTAATTATAATTATGCATAGGTATATAGGTGGTATTCGTTTAAGAGCAATTTCTTTCGCACCTACCATGTGCAAAGTTCTAGAGGTTGGGAACATTTAGAGACCATCAAAACCCTATAATCGCTGCCCTCTTCGAGCTTAGATTCCAATGGAAAAATAGACTACTCAGTGTTTGTAAGTTACATAAAAGGGATCGCGGTACAAAATTCTGACCTTCTGTAATCTTTTGCTCGAAACCAGGTTCTTTTATGGTCTCTCCATGTCACTCTCACTCTATGTGAGCCTCCTTCATTGCTTCTGTGTGCTGCTCAGTACCCTGTTCTGCGCATCTGGAGCCTTTAACTTTCTCATTCCCACAGTGATGGGCACCTATACTGCCCTAACTACAAATGATGCTGCCAAAGGCATCCCTGCACCCGCATGCAGGCCTATTTAAGCCCTCATAGTACAGGCCGGGGAAGGAACGCCCACAGTTAATTTTACTCAGCCCGGCTGCCTGCCCCCGGAAGGCCTGCCCCTGGCGGCTGTGCTTTGCCAATACTGCTAGGTATTATCCTGCCTTCTCATGTTTGCTGTGTGAGAAATATAGTTATTTAAATTTGCATCTCTCTTATTGCTGATGAGGCTGAGCTTTTTTCCTATATTGTGTCACCATGTGGGTTTCTCCTTTGTGAACTGCCTCTTCCTGTCATTCCTTCACCCACTTTTTAACAGGGTTTCTGTTTGGAGTGTTTTTAAATTTTCATTCAGGAGTTCCTCATCTATTCTAAATATTAGGCCCTTGTCTATTTCAGACATTGCAAACATCTTCTGCCAGACTATCACTTGTCTGTTACATTTGTCTGTGACACCCTTTCCTGAAGAGAAACACTTATTTTTGAAATGATTGTGTATTTAGTCTTATTAAAAAAACCCTTCCCCACCAAGGTCACAAGGACAATTTCCTACATTACATCTCTTTTTTTCTTCTATTACCTTCATGGATCCACCATTCACGTTTAGGTCTTAAGTCCAGCTAGAGTTTTCTTTTGTGTAGGGTGAGTTTGCATCACCTGTTTGCTTCTCTTGACATGGTGAGCTAGTTTCCATCATCTATTCAGGAACTGGACTTTTCCCCACTGATCTGTGCTGCCACCCCAATCACACAGCAATTCCCAAATACACATGTTTCTACTTCTGGACCTTCTGTCCCAGCCCACCATCCTGTCTGCCCGTTCTTCTAGCCATTCCTCCACAGTTTCATTCCTCAGACTTTGTTTTATGACCCCATTATCTGAAATGGAGGGCCACTGATGTTTTTCTCTGCATAGATTTGTTTTGTGTAATGGTGACAAGACTGTATAAACAATTTGGAATCCTGGTTTTCTTACTGAATATTGTAACTTTGGCATTGCCCCCATGTAATGTCAACACTTTATAAATAACATTTCCTGGAAGTTTTTAGTGTCCTGTGTTGGGAATAAAACTTTTCCTTTACTGGATTAGGTTGTACAGGTCAGGCCCTGTGAATTAACAAAAGACAGATTAATAAGAGAAAAGACAGCGTTCATTCATATGCATATAGAAGTGCAGAAAAGAAGGGGCTCCCTGAACAGTTAAGACAGGAATTTATACACCAATTTAGGAAGGAAAAGAAGGGGAGAAAAGAGTTTCTAAGGAAAAAGAGGACTTTTAGGAAACACATGAGCTTTCAGGGAAAAAAATGGAGAGCATGGGAGTGTGTGTTGTTTGTTCTCAACTGGGGGCAAGCAGAGTCTGCTTTCTGGCTGCTACCCTCCCCCAACGCCCAGTGGCCATGGGATTTACAGCAACTGTATTTTGGGAACATGCTGCTAAAAAGTTTTAAAAGAAGTTTAAGCTGCTCTTTGTTCAGATTCCCAACGCGCCCCCCCCCTTAAAATAATCTTAAATGACATTCTGATGAATAAAACTCAACCTCTAACCACTCACTGAGTACCCACCATGGAACAACTCCTGAGGCCCAGTACAAGGTGAAGGCGGGCCCCAGGGACTGCGGAAAGGCTCCATGACAAAGGGTATTCAGCCCTGGCCAAGGAGACAGATAGGCCTTTGTAGGGTTGAATCATCTTCCCTCCACCCTCTGACTTCACAGCTCACAACCTTGTAATAAAAGACAGATTAAGGAGGGGAAAACAAAAGTTTAGCAGCATGTTTGTATCACGTATACAAGGGAAACACCCAGGGAAAAATGAGTAGCTCTTGGAGGTAGCTTAGAATTCAGAATTAAACACCTCCTGAAAGGGTAGAAGGAAGTACACCTCTCAGAGTAAATGATTTTTAGGAAAGATGAGTGGGTCCTTAGAAGAAGAGATGAGAAGTATGACAGCTTGGACAGAGTTTGTCAGGGTGCGGGGCCTCTCCAATGTTGAGTCTATCTTCCCTGGCTGATGAGGCTCCCGTGGAGGGATAACGTTCCTTTTGGAGAAACTATTTTCAGGCATAGAGGGGGCATGCAGAGAAACCCTGTCCCTTCATTTGCTGTTTTTCAAGTGCCTAATGTTCAAACTAATCAATATACCAAAAGGGCATATTTTGGGGTACCATGTCCTGAACTTCTACAGTCATGTTTTGGGGTGACATATTCTGCTATCCTTCACTGGCTACTTGGTAATGTCTGCACTCAGACTTGGTTTCCACAGTGTCACCTTCAGTCACTCTCTCCCAAACAGAACCCACTATTCCCAGGGGCTGGTGACAATCCATTTATAAGGGAGAAGGGGGGATCTTTGCTTTTTGAGAGGCTCCTTCTTATCAATACCCACCAGCTGACAGCCCTGAGCAGAGTCAGAAGACAAATCACTGAAACCCTTGATTCTCTGCAGATGGCCCTAAAGGACTGGCTTGGTGAGGTTTATGCGCTTAAAATCCACGCACCAAGTAGCCCAGCCCGGCCCAGCCAGTAGGTAGACCAGGCAGTGGGAACCCACCAAGCAGGTTCACGGCCAGCTGGAGGGGAGCTTCCACCATTTTTGTTGAAGTTATATAAAAAAGACAGGAGCACCTGGAAGTTGCACATTAGGGTTAAAGGAGGAAGTGGTGGAGCATGGGTGGGGGGAGCCTCAAGGATATGAGTGAATGGCCTACAGAGCTCTCAGGAAAGGAAGGTGAGGGCTGGTTTCTGTCATTTCCTAGTGATCAGCAAGAAGGGGCTAAAATTAAAAAGCAAAGATAAGAGGACAAAGACCAGAATTTTGTTTTCCAATTGGCTTCAGCAACATGCCCCAGATAGGCTTAATCTATTTCCACCGAATTAAGCCACAATGAGGATCAGAACTAAACCATAGTAACACCATCCTGCCTTGTTGCTGTATCCCAAACTGACTGACAAGTTCTTTGTCAGAGGACATGTTCTATGATGAGCACTGGAGGTTCTATATAAGTGATGAATCACTAAATTTTACTCCTGAAACCAATACTACACTACATGTCAACTATCTAGAGTTTAAATAAAAGTTTGAAACAAAAAAGAGGAAAAAGGGGGAGGAGGAGAAGAAAGAAAAGGAATGTTCCTTGTCAGATGCAGCAGCTCAGCCTGTAAGAGTCAAGAGTTTGGTTTCTCCTTGAAGTTCCCTTTCCAGTGAGTGGCATGCAGGACAGGGGACAAATACAGAAATCACCCATTTTCTTCACAAATTTTTATCAAAGGAATATATGATGTAAAAAAAAAATTCAGGGGTGCCCTGTTCATTGTTCAACTCTTGGTTTCATCTTGGGTCATGATCCTGGGGTCGAGCACTGTGTCAGGCTCCCTTCTCAGTGGGGAGTCTGCTTGGGATTCTCTCCTCCTCTCTCTGCCCCTGTCTCTGCTCACGCTCTCTCTCTCACTCTCTAAAATAAATAAATAAATCTTAAAAAAAAAATTTCAGAGAGCACCCAACAGCATACAATGATAAGTAAGTCTCCCCTTCCTCAACTCTCTCCCTTGCCCCAGTCTTGATTCCCAGACTCAGCCTTATTAAAAATTTCTTTTGTATCTGGGCATAAATCTTTTGTTCATACATAGGCGTACATTGATATGTATATGTAAATATATATGTATTCATTCGCTTTTTGCCTTAAATGTACTAAGGCATACTCCACATTCAGTTCCCAGCTTGCTTTTTTCACTTAATAATAAAATCTGCAGAGCAGTCTCTCCATATCAGCATCTCCAAGTCCACCCCTCTCTTCCCAAGAGCTAGATAAGAACAGAAGAGTCACAGAACAGACGCACTGTAATTAGTGTACCATTCCCTTATGGATGGGCCTCTAGGTTACTTCCAGCTTTTATTTTAATGAACAATGCTGCAATGAATTGCCTTGCACTCCTTAAAGTGGAATTGCTGGGTCCCAAAACACACGGACATTTAAAATTGTGCTACAGACAGACAATGGCCCTCCCAGAGGGCAATCCAAAATTATAAATGTCACCAACGGCCTATGAGACTGCCCTTCCCGCATTCCCTGGCCCCCCAGTGAGGGTTCTCACACCTCTTCATTGTGGGATTGACAAGTGAGAAATGATCACTCAGTACTCTTTGCCTTTGAAATTTTTGAGTCAAGTAATTGAGTAAAACAATAATAGAAAATTTTATTGTTCATTTGTGTTTCTTTTACCATAAACTGTTTTCTCCTGTCTTTGTCCATTTTTTCTTGGTTCGTTCCTCATTTGATTTTTAGTTTGTAAAAATTATTTTTATGAAGAAGAAATCAGTCTTTTCTCTAGGTTGTGTGTTGCAACTATTTTTCAGCTTGTTGTCTTTTTATACACCTGAGGGTATGCTTTTCTGAACAGCAATGTTCCAATTCTACATGCTCTTCTTTGTCAGTCTTTTGGTTGTGGTTTCTCAGACTCCTGTTAGGCTCAGAAAGGTCTCCCTACTCAGATTATTAGAAAAATGCACCTGGTTTATTTTTCCTACTGTTGCTACAACTTCACTTTTGTGTATTTGATTCTTTCATCCATCTGGAATTCCCTTTTGGCATAAGGAGGAAATATACCTTCTTGACAGCAATATCCTTCTGCTCCCTCCAGTCAGGCACCAAGATTCAATTCCATCTGCATAGTCCAAGACCCCTAGCTGAAAATATCAACCAAGGGAACTTCATGTAATTAAGCAGAAGGAAGGTGGCTGCCAGTGCACGTGCCTACCCATTTGCTCATCAAACCCCATATATACATATTTAAGCCATAAGTTTTAAAAAGAAACAGCCAAAAGCCACATTCAGGTCACTTTTAATTTTTTTTAAAAGGCTTTTTTCCCCTCCAGCCTTTGGATTAGTTTAGTGTTTGGATTTTAGGCTGTATCATAGTAAAAAGTCATGGTTCCTTTTTTTCTCTATTAAGCAGCCTGTACCCTCCAAGATTGCCCAGCTGGAGCCCTGTAAATGACACTGACAAAAGTCAGATTGACAAGAGAAAAACAAATAGAAGTTTTACGAACGTGTGTATCCCACAAACAGATGAGCGAAGTCAGAAATGAGTCATTCAAAGGGGTGGGTAGGAGCTGGGCTTAGACAGGATCTTAACAAAGGAAGACAACATTTTTAGAGATGTGACAAAGCAAAGGAAAAGGACTTTGAGCTTCTAGGGACATTAAATCCCAGGAAGGCAAATAGATAGGGCCACGAATGGGGGAGGGGTGCTATTTTCAGCAAGCTGTGTTATATAGATTCTTCTGGTGCTGTCTCTGGACTGATGAGGGTCTAGAGCTGACTCCTGGGATGAACTTCTGCCCTTCTTGGGACAGAGAGGAGAGGGCAAACCCTTTACAAATGTATATCTGGCTTCTGGTCAAAGAGAGGGGCATCTTGCCAAAGCTGCACATCTGGAGGTGGCATATTCTACTGCCCTTCAAGCCCATGAATTATAAGCAGCTGGCAAATGCCACTGCCGCTCCTGGATCCAAGGTAGAGTTCCATTTAACACCAATCAAGAAAATTGAGAGAACTGCATTTGATTGCAAAGTAGAAAAAAAATCTCTATCATTCAGAAACCTCATTTGGCATTCATAAACTAAGTGTCTCCTTCTTTCCCATTTACAAACTATGTGATCAGTAGCTACTGTGTTATGTACTTAAACACAATGTAGGGATAGGAAACTCTGCAAAAAACACTCTTTGAAATCCTAGCACAGGTTTCCTTTCAAAACATGTACCACCTGAGCACGTGGAGGAAACGCACTTTTCCATCAGCTGTCTGTGAAACAAACCCAGTCGTATTCTAGCACCTGCACTCCTTTGCTGCCCCCAAAACATCTGGAGGAGTTGGAGGGCACAGGCTCTGGTCACAGGAAGAGCAGGATGGCATCAGACTCAAGAAAACTAAGAAAGCTCAAGTTGTACATGTAGTACTAAAATTATAGGGACGTAGGAACGAGGCTAAAATTTTCTCAATACTATCAATTCTCAAACAGAAAAGGCTCCCCAAATGCTCGGCAGCAAAATTATCTTTCATATTATTATGATCACTTTGTCCCTCATACGTACAGTGTGATGTTAACAGTAATGGCCTGGTTTTCTGGGCTCCAGAGCAGGCTTGCTAATTACTGATGGGTCAACACTTTGAAAATTAAGAAGGGCCACAGTGAAATGCTCAACACTGCTTCTCTCTCTCTCTCTCTCTCTCTCTCTCTCTCTCTCTCTCTCTCTCACACACACACACACACACACACACCCTGGAAATACAACACATTCCACATTTACTGATATACAATCGCTTCNCACACACACACACACACACACACACACACACACACACACACACACACACACACACCCTGGAAATACAACACATTCCACATTTACTGATAATACAATCGCTTGACAGCCGGGATTCAGAGCTCATCTTTGCATTCTTGGGAACGGTAGCATGAAGCTATTGGCCTCTTGCATGAGGAAGACCACGGCTTTGCCTGTTGAGTTAATAGCTCTCTCCAGCTTCTCCTCCACAGTCTTTGAAAACAGTGGCCCAAGAACCTTTCTGATGACAAGTTCTCTTCTGTGGTGATTACTAATTTTGCTAAAAGTTCATACTCCAAAGAATTCACCCAAAACCCTTTCACCACACACATCAGAAATTGTATATACTTAAAATGGATATTTTAACATAAACATGGAAATGAGCTCAAGGAAACGTGCAGGAAAAGGAAAAACATTGTAATCTAGCTGACAAAATTAGGAGCAAGAGTTTATTTCCCTAAGTGATAACTCCTCTAAGATTACAAATTCAGAAACCAGACTTTAAACACAGACTTGGGTCTTTTCTTCACCTAAAGCAAATATTTGAGGCATGTTCTCAGGACAGTCAGGTTTTTGGATATCACTCAAGGGAACCAAATAGCCTGGGAGACTTGTGGTCACATTCTCCCAGGACATGTCATCTGTCAACAGGTGATATGATGTCATAAAAGAAGATCCTTAGGGGCGATGATAGAATGGGGTCATGACTGGTACAACTCCAGTGCTACTCATCTTCCTCAATTACAAAGCCATGTGCTTATAACCCCTTAATGAAGCCCCTTCTCTTTCTCCTTTCTACAGAGCCTTTTCTTTATTTTACTTAAATTTTAGGTGGTGAACATACAGTGCATACTGGTTTCTGGAGTAGAAATCAGTGATTCATCACTTATATACACCTACTGTTCATCCCAGCATTACCCTTCTTAATGCCCGTCCCCCATCTAGCCCACCCCCCACCCGCCTCCCTCCAGCAATCCTCAGTTTGTTCTCT
>LNAC01000111.1:4053932-4158725 GCA_002007465.1 Ailurus styani | reverse complement strand
CCCCCTCCACACCACCAGGGACTAAAGAGTCAATACACAGTTTGTTCTCTATTGTTAACAGTCTCTTATGGCTTGTTTCCCCTCTCTCCTTTTTTCTTTCCCTCTTCCCATATGTTTACCTGTTTTCTTTCTTAAATTCCACACATGAATGAGATCATATGGTATCTGTCTTTCTCTGACTGACTTATTTGGCTTAGCATAATACACTCTAGCTCCATCCATGTCTTGCAAATGGCAAGATTTCATTCTTTTTGATGGCTGAGTAATATTCCATTATGTATATTTCCATCATATATATATATATACACAAACACATACACACACACACACATGCCACATCTTGGAATATATATATATAAAATATATTCCAATATTATATATATTATATATATATTCCAACATTATATATATAATATATATAATAATATAATATATTCCAATATTATATATATACACATATATATTCCAAGATGTGGCATGTGTGTGTGTGTGTGTGTGTATGTGTATATAATGTTTCTATAAACATCACGGTGCATGTATCCCTTCAAATCTGTCTTTTTTTTTTTTATGTTAGTCACCATACAGTACTTCATTAGTTTTTGATGTAGTGAAAAGAAGGGGCACATGCACCCCAATGTTCATAGCAGCAATGTCCACAACAGTCAAACTGTGAAAGGAGCCAAGACGCCCTTCAGCAGACGAATGGATTAAGAAGATGTGGTCTGTATACACAATAGAATATTACTCAGCCATCAGAAAGGATGAATACCCACAACTGCATTGACATGGATGGAACTGGAGGGTATTATGCTGAGTGAAATTAGTCAACCAGAGAAAGACAATTATCATATAGTTTCACTTATATGTGGAACATAAGGAATAGCATGGAGGATACTCAAATCTGTATTTTTCTACAAAGCATCTAAGTTGAGATTTAACAGGAGATTGTTATTCCCATTTTACAGATGAGTAAACAACTGAGAGTGGCTGAGTGATTTATCAACAAAGGGCAGTCTTCTTTCTGTGTGCCAAGCACTATACTAGGTTCTAGGACTACAGGTGTGGGTGAGACCCAGACTCTGTTCTCACTGCAAAAGGACAGCCTGTAATGGTTAGAGAATAATCACAGTGTGGTAGAATAGGAGCAGAGTGTTGTGAGAACACACAGAGAGAGTGCAATGAATGGCCTGGTAATGTGAGACAAGGATTCCCAGAATAGACGGTATTTTGAAGTGGTTCTTGAAAGATAAGAAGCTTGGCAAATGGAGACGAGAAAGAAAAGCATAAAGGCAGAGCAATGAGTGTGTGCAGAGGCATGGAAGGCCTAGTGTACTACTTGATGGACTGGTGTAGCTAGAGGAGAGTAGGTTTACAGGACGGGTATAATGTTAGTGAAGTATGCTGAGGTATGATTATAAAAATGCTGGGATTTTATCCTGTAGCTTTTTAGCCAAGGGGATGGCGGCTGGCATTTAGGTAGAAGGAACTACCAGTAAATAGACCAATCAGGAAGCTAGGTCAAAAGTCCAGACACTAAATTACAAGAACTTGAATGAAGATCATGACAATGGATATGGGGGCATGAATATGGGGGTCAGACACAGAGATACTTTGGATCATAATCCATAGATCCTGGTAACTGATTGGTAAAGATAAAGATGAACCCAGGGTTTCTAGCTCAGGAAGCTGAGTGGATGGAGATTCTACTTCCTGAAGCAGAAAGGAGAAGATCAATTTTGCTTGTTTCATGGAAGACCCATATGTTCAGTTTGGGGCATGCAGAGTTTGAAATGTCTGCGAAACTTACCAGAGTAGATGACAAACAGCAGTTGAATATGTAAATCAGCTCCTTCAAATATAAGTTGGGGCTGGAGGTAAAAACCTGGGAATCATCAGAGGTGACAGCAACATCTGTGGAGATAAATGGAATCACATTAAAGCCTCGGTCTTCTTTTTTCATATTTACAAAATAGATATAGGTCCTACTTCCCAGTGTTATTCATTCATTCATTGGATAAAGCAGTTTAAAGCAAAAAAAAAAATTGGAATCTGATTTTCCTGATTAGATTTGAACTTATTTAAATGCAATCACTTACTCATCTTTTTCCTATGTCTTCTGGGACTTTTAGAAAGTCACCACAGATGTCTGTGCACAAGATAATGAGCCCATAATAGTCAGCGTTAGCTCCAAGACCATCTCAAGAGCCAAGTATCCACCACCCCCCTCCCCTGCCGCTGCTCCTAGATCAATTCCCTGGTAGCCAGACATCAGCCCTTTCTTGCTCCTCAAGTTCCTATAAATAAAATTTTCAAATCGGACTATATGTATTAAGTCATTATATACAGCATTTATTAATTCCTGTAATGCAGCATGCCCTAAACTGGAATATACAAATGACTAAAGTTGGTGTGTTAAGTATGAAACTGTCAAAACTAGAGAACCCTTGGTCAGGGCTGTTGGGCCCCAAGAAGAAAATGCAGTGGGGGCCTGAGTGTGAGGCAGTGGAGCTCCCCAGGGATATCAGGAAAACCACCCTGAAGGTCCCTGAGAGCCAATCTTGACAGGGGGATAGGGAATCTCACAGGAAGCAAAGAGGAGCGCAGTCCAGGCGTGGGAACACAAGAGACATAGGCAGCAAAGTGAGAAGAATAAAGTATGAGCTTCCACATGGAGAAGTCATAAGTACTCATTTGCCTAACTTGGTTTTTAGTTTTTGTTTCATAATTAGCAGGGCTCTGCAGTTTTTTTTAATTGCTACTTTGCCATCTAGTTATTAGCCTCTCTTAATCAATAGCATTTTCAGCAATCACAAGCAAATTTTTAAAAATTACATCTATACATACACTGTGCTCTAATTACTGTTTAAAACAAGCCTCATGAACATTTACTATTCTGAATCCAGAATCATGTGACTTAGGACATAAGCCTCTGGAAGGTATGTTAATCTGGTGATGCCAATTTGAAATTTGTGTTTCTCTGAAATGTTCCCAGAATATACAGTTAGTACAAATAAGATGCATAGGTCATGTTTGCTCTGAACTTCTTTTTGGATCTTCTTTTAATTTGATATTAAACAAAGAAACAAACCCATGAGCTATCAAGTATAGAAGAGTGTAACTCTAGCCAAGATAGCACCAAGCTTGGATACCCCAGACCCTTCTCCAACACTGAGGCTTAGGGACTTGCTTAAACACCATAACACACTCAAGCCTTTTTCTTTCTTTTTTTCCCTCCCCCACCTAAGGAATTTATTTATTTATTTGTTTGTTTGTTTATTTATTTATTTATTTAAGAGAGAAAGAGAGACAGAGAGAGCACTCATGAGCTGGGGAATGAACAGAAGGAGAGAGAGAATCCCAAGCAAACTCCATGCTGAGCATGGAGCCCAATGTGGGGCTCAGTCTCACAACCCTGAGATCATGACTAGAGCCACTCAGGTGCCCCTCAACATTATTTTCTGATTATATTGGTAATACGAAATTAATGTAGAAAATGGATTTGTGCATAAAAGGAATGAAAATCATCCATAGTCCCACCAGATATTAACATGTTAGAGAATTTCTTTCCAGTGTTTGATGTCCCAAACATGCCACATAGTCTCACCCTCATTTCCTCTCTGTCCCTTAAGTCCTATTGGTATTAAAATTTGAATGTTTCCCCAATCCACTTCCATCCCTGAATCCTTACCACCACCACTTGACCAGCTCCAGCCATGATCCTACCTCCAGGCCCTAATACTCCCCACCACTGAGGCTGTCCTTCACCCAGGGCCAGAAGGATCCCACCCAGGTACGAACCAGACCATGCCATTCTCCCACTTAAAAAAGTGTCTGTGGCTTCCCACTGCCTATGGAAGAAAGTCCAAGCTCCTTATCAGGGAATACAAAACCCGCCATGCCCCAGCTCCTGTTTCCTTCTCCAGATTCATGTCTTCTGCACCCTCAACCCCTACTTGAATAGCTCCCTGCATGTTTGTATAGCAGGGTTTTGTTTCTCCTTGCCTTTATTTCCCAGCAAGGAATGCCCTTTCTCCAGCTGTTGAACTGAGTAACTCTGATTTATCCGTCAAGGTTCAGGTATGACTGCCTTCCCCTAGGGCAACTTCCCTGAATACCCAGACAGAGCTAACAACCAGTCTCTGGTGTTCATGTCCCAAAGCAGTGAGCCTGCCTCTGTCCCTCTGTCTGTCTGTCACTGCCACAAGATTGTTGTGTAACAAGCCACCCAAACTCAATGGTCTCTATATCCATGTTTACTGTCATGTTTACAAGTCTGAGGGTAAGGGGAGGAGGCTGCTCTGCCTATCTCATTCTGGGACCAGGGTAGATAAGGAGTGGCACAGTCTTCTCTTGGTGTAAGTCACACTTCCCACAGGGCCAAGGGAAAATAACATGATGCCTCTTAAGGCCTAGGTTTGGAAGTCAGACACTGTGGGTCCTGGGCTAAAGCAAGTCCTGTGACCAAGAGAATATCCATGCGGGAGGAAGTATACTGGTCTCATGGTGGTGGGGAAGGAGGAGGAAGTATCTGCCAAACAATGAGCTTATCTCACACAGTGCTCAGCTCAAACATGGTGACAGTCTTCCTAGTTGATCGGCAGCAACACTTCAGTCACCCTTATCTCTCCTCTGTTGTTTGGTTTTTCTTTCCTCATAGGCAACTCCTCAATAAATCTTCTTGGCTCTCTCAAAGATATCCAGGATTCCATCTACACTTCTTAACCTACTTGACCTTTCTGGGCCAGGCCACCTTCATCTCTCCCCTGGGCAATTACGATGGCCTGTTAATGGGTCTTTATGCTTCTGTTCTTGCCCCTTAAATGCATCCCATTCCAGCAGCCAAAGTGATGCTCTCCAAGAATTGATCAGATCACAGAAACTGCTTCTTGAAACCCTCCAGTGACTCCTCACCTCACCAGAGTTAAAGCTACAGTCCTGACCAGTGCTGTTAGGCCTTTGGCCACATGTTCCCGGCTGTTCCTCTGGCTTCATCTCTTCCTGTTTTCCTGCTCACCCACTTTGCCCCCAGAACTGACCTCAACTGGCTATGCCTCAAAAACACCAGATGCCTCCTTCTTCTACCTCTGCATCCTCCTCCGTCTTTGCACTGGTGAGCCTCTGTCCAGAACACTCTCCTTGTTTATCTACATATCTCTCTCCTTCACCAACTTCAACTGTCTGACCCAAATTGCCAACCCAGGATTCCCTGAGGGGGCGATTTTGCATAAACCTTCACACTATCTGAACAAAATAGCAATCTACAGCAGCCCCTCTATCCCCCAGGAAAACATAAGCTCCTCAAGGGCAGGGCCTCTGCTTTGCTTAGAGCTGTAGCTCAACAATGAAGACCAGTGTCTGGCACAGAGTGGGTACTCAGTGAATAGCTGTGGCGTGAATGACTAGCACTGCAGCCTAACACTGAAAGAACTGGGCTGTGTGTTGTCTCTCTCACAGGTGGGCAGCCACTGCAGCTCACCCCTTCTTGCATCTCCAGTGCTGGGCACAGCCTCTAGAACAGAGAAGGCTTAGTAGCACATGTTGGACTGGGTGGAACATCTCTGTGAGGATGAATCACTGGAAAGCACTCAAGCTTCCAAGCTAACAGACTCATGCTGCTCCTATTGCTTACCAGCTGGGTTTATTTGTATGGAAATATTTTCCCAGGAATTACTGTGATCAGATGTACAGAAGCTCAGGTCTAGTTCACACAAAAAGGTGAGCTCCTCATCACACTTCACTGCAGGACCTTCACTGTCTCCCTCTTCCTCTGGTCTGTCAGCTCCATGAAGGCAGTAACCACACTTGCCTCACTCTTCATGCATCTCTGGGGCCCTAGCACAGTGGATTCATGTAGGAGCACGTAGGAGATCTCTATTCATTTCTGTGGCATAGATGAATAAATGACTCTGCGAGTTCTCCCAGGAGCCAATCCACAGACCAAAGCAACTCAGGTGTGCTTGTGGCTGAAAGTTTTGCAAGGATCCAGGAACAGGGAGTTGTTAATTCAACATCACTCCACAGCTCTACTGTATGCTTTAGCTCTGACAAGGCAAACAGGCCCCCAAAATACACTCGCCTACGTGAGCCACAGTCAATATGTGGCCCCCTTTGGAATTCACCTACCACAGGCAATGCCGCCCCATCCTGCTACGCTGCTTCTCTGCGGATCTGAGGACTGAACGGCAAGGTCCCCCAGCCACCTCAGGGGGGATCTCTGCAAACCCTCGGCTTCCCACCCATTCCCAGATATTCTCACCATGTCCACAGTGATCCTGGATGGGGGTCACATGACAAAACAGGAGAGGACAACATCCTGCTGAGAGTCCTAACACCAAGAAGATCTGGGTCGGGGGGATGTAGCTAGGCGAGCACTCTGATGAGAGGCTGAAGGCCTTAGGAGCCATGGGACTTAGTGCAGGCTTCCACACTGACTTCCTGTTTGCCAACGCACCTTCTGGTAACTTAGACTGCAGGCCAAACTCAGCTTCCTGACCTTCCCTGATGTGCTCACGTGGGATGCCTTATTCAGATTCATCACCTTGGCTTCTTACCCAGCAGGCCCTCATCTCTCTCTTTCTCTTCACCAGAAAGGACCTTGAACCCTGGTGGTGCTCAGGGTTTTACAGCACGTGCCAAGGAAGTTATTATTTTTATCAGGTTGAGTCCTTCCCAGGATGAGCATTATGGAATCTGGAGTCAGCCACATCCAGGCCCAAATCCCAGGTGCCAGTGAAGTCTCTGGGTCTCAATTCCCCTGTCTATCAAAGAAGACTGATGACAGTATCTACTTCCTAGGATTGTCATGAGAATTCAGTGAGCTAAGTAATATAAAGCATTCAGCCCGAGGCCTGGTACACAGTAAGCATTCAATAAATGATAACCAATAGTAATAACTGTAACTGTCATATGTTTAAATATTGCCTCCCATTCTACTGTGTACAAAGACCAACCAATCATGCTTTGGCCAACCCCATGTGGGAAGGGCAAGAAAGCAGGGGACAGGTGAGGCTGCATCTCTGTAAATGAACCCCCAGTGTCCCTCTTCCTCTTTCAACTTGCACACCCTGACTACTGTCCTGATTCATAGCTTGGAGCAACCCCACTACCATGAAGCACTGACTGGATGGATGATGGAGTGACGGGTGTGTGCGGGGAAGGGGTGAGGAAGGAAAGAGGGAGAGAGGGAAAGAAAAAGAGAGGAAGAGGGGATGGTGAGGAAGGAGGAGGCTGGGTGGCTGTGAGGTGTAAGGATGGAGCAAGGCTCACACAGACAGACCTGCCTTCCAGTCTCAGTTCCCTCTGGTTCCAGTATAAATAGCAGAAAGAGAAAAGGCTCTTCTAGGAGTTCCCTANGCCTTCCAGTCTCAGTTCCCTCTGGTTCCAGTATAAATAGCAGAAAGAGAAAAGGCTCTTCTGGGAGTTCCCTAAGAGAGAACCAATAGCATCTTTAGTCTGTATAATAAGGCTGTGCGGAGAGTATACATGAATTCCTCTTTGATACCTAAGCATGTTCATGTTTATTTAATGAGAAGTTACAGAAAACAGTGGATAATGTGCAAAACCGATGCACACAGCCATGTGATGGTTACCGTAGCTAATCCCCATCACAGACCACACATCAGCGAAGGTTCTCTGCCCTCCAGGCCTCTGCACTTGCCAGTGGCTCCTCCTGGAATATCCATTCCCTGTTACCTCTCCTCTCCCAACTGCCTTGTCGTTCCTAGCTTTACTCTGCCTCAGGTGTCTGTTTATACTCTGCCTCGTCTTCAAAGTCTTCTGTGTCTGCAGCAAGGCACTTGGGCCACCTTATGGTCCGTACCTGCTTATGTGTCATTCTTCAAGGGCAAGGACTGTGTTTCATGTAGCTCTATAACCACAGTACCTGGCACACAGTGGGTGCTCAAACAGACTTGCTGAAATAGTGAATCAAATCCTTGAATTACTCAGCAGTCACTATTCTTCTCAGGCAAACCTCTGAAACCATCAGAGGGGACTTATTATAAAATCAACAAGCAGAGCTATCCATGACTTCTGGGACTTCACAATGTCATGGTGATGGGTTAGGGAGGCCCTTACAATGTCAGAACCTGCCAGTTAAGTAACCCAAAAATCAGGTTGGAAACCAAAGCAGCAATAGAGGTACTGTCAACAATGCCTGACACAGAAAGGTGGTGCAGTCACCGGAGGATTCAGGCTCAGCCCCCACTGTGAATTATCAAGGACTCTGCTCCAACCTTGTGCTCCAAGCCTCCGTCCTACTGCCTGCACCTCCCACCTGAGGACTGACACAGGGTGAAGCTGGGGCACTGAATCCAGTGAGAGGTGTGTCAGCTTTATTCGAAAAGGCACTTGAAGATCAACACCCTAAAGGAGACAAATTTTCCATGCTCGCTAACCTACAAGGCACAGGTATCATAATACTGGCTGATACTTGTCACACATTGTGTTAAGCAACTTATATAAATTACCTTATTTAACTTATACCTTGCAGCAAAAAGTAAAGAGCATTATCATCTCCATTATACCGAGTAAACTACAGCACACAGAGAGAAAGAGAATACATCCAAAATCATGCAGGGAGTAGCCAGCAGAGGTGGGAGCAAAACCCAGGCACTTTGATTCGGGAGCACAAGCACTAACCGCCCAGGCAATCTTCTCATGCAAAGACTGATCAGGCCTGTGCTGAAAATTTCTGACATCACCAATGGCTCACGTACAAACCATCTTTCTCACAGCCTGAAACACTTAACACACGAGACCCCACTGGGAAACACAGAGATTAAGTTGGGATAGATGAAGGAAGGCCTCCTGCAAAGGCAAATAATAAATTCAAGGAGACAGTGGGTGACCAGTGGGAGAGTGACAGAGTAGGGTCTTTGAGCAGGTCACTGGGGCAGGGAGCCAGCTCCACCCCACCCCACCTTCAGGGCATAACCCTGGATTTGAGGATCTAGGGGCTGTCTAAATGCTCCTGGGACAGTCAGGGCTCTGGTTATCTGACTCACGCACGAAACTTAAACTCCCTTCCTTGGATCTGCATTCCTAAATGGAGATTAAATGCTGAAGAGTATTGGTCTTTTATGATCCTTTGGAGCATGGACTTATTGATATGGTGAAGGTTAATGAAACAATTAAGTGCATGCATGAAAGCTAAAACATGGATTGAAGCTTTTCAATTTTCATCTGCAATAATGAGCACCAGGCTCGGGTTCTTACTCTGCGTTTCACATCCATTAATTATTTCAGTGATTCCAGCTACAATTAATAAGGATTCAGCCGCGTGTGTTAAATCTTAACGTTCAGTTTTCTCATCCATCAGTTGAGTGGCGGGGGGGACAGGGATGTGCAGGAGGGAGTGCTAGGAGGTAGCTTTGAAGCCTTTCTTGTGAAAAGGTACCGAGTGTGACCTGTGTGCCTGGCTCCGTGCCAAGTGCTGGAGCTCACCTCACCAAATCCACAGTGTGCTGTAATCCTTCATTATGTTACCGCCATCGCCAGGTCACTCCTCAGAACCTGTACCTGACTCCCTGCAAGGCTCCTTCGATTTCCCCCGACTCTGTCCTCAGACCCCAGAGAACCTTCATATCCAGACAGCCCCACTTCACCCTCTGGAAGTAATAGCTCCTCCAGAGCAAAACCCCCAGGTCACTGCCACCCCCCAACCCCCACTCAGAGATGCATCACCATCTCACTCCTAGAAAAGACGGGCTCCCTAAGGTCACACTTCCCCTGTAGCCCTTACAAGCTCTTGTTCTCACAGTCCGCACGTCCCTGGGCCTGGAAATGGGGGTGGGCGTCCCTCTCTTGCTACTCCTTACCACTTCCAGACCTTCCTCCTTCTCTCCTCCCTACGAACATTCATCTTTGCATCATACTTCATCAGATTAGATCACCTGTTGTCCCTCATTGTTGCCGCCGGCAACAGTTGATCACTCTGTCATTTCTCCATGCTTTTAGTTCCTGGACTTCAATTCCTGGCACTTTACTATATACACAGATAATCCTTTTCACTCCCTGGCTCAGTTTCTTGAACTCACCTCCTCCAGCTGTCTTACAGTAGTCACCCTGAGCCCACGTGAGCCGACACCTGTCATGACCAACAAATGCAAACTCTCCATAGTCTCAGCTCCATACTCATACTCTGACGACTCACTCAAACTTCTCCATCTGCCTCTCGTATCTCTCTATCTTTTGCTACCTCCATAGCCTCCAACTCAGTCATCTAGCCATCTTTTTTTTATATATACATAACTTTATTTTTATGGCAGTTCTGGGTTCCCAGCAATGTTGAGCAGACAGTATAGTTAGCATATCTCCCCACCCTCCCACATGCATAGCATCTCCCATTACCTACATCCCCCACTGGGACACTGGTTACAAAGGATGAACCTACGCTGACACATTATTATCACCCGACGTCTGTATCTTGTATTAGGAGTCACTCTTGCTGTTGTATGTCCTAAGAGTTTGGGCCAATGTATAATGACATGTAACTACCATTACAGTATCCTACAAAGTAAAGTGGCTTCACTGCCCTAAAAGTCCTCTGTGCTATACCTATGCATCCCTCCCCACCATCCCACCCCAAACCCCTGATCCTTTTACTGTCTCCATAGTTCTGCCTTTTCCAGGATATCATCTAGTTGGACTCATACAGTGTGCACCTTTTTCAGACTGGCTTTTTTTCACTTAGCAACATGCAATCAAGGTTCCTCCGTGTCTTTTCACAGCTTGAGAGCTCATTTCTTTTAAGTGTTTGATAATATTCCATTATCTGGATGTATCACCATGTATTTATCCATTCACCCACTGATGGGCAGCATGGATACTTCTACATTTTGGCAATTATGAATAAAGCCTCTATAAACATCCATGTACGGCTTTTTGCGTGGACATAGTTTTCAACTCCCTTGGGTAAATACCAAGGAGCACAACTGGTAGATCGTAAGGGAAGACTATGTTTAGTTTTATACGACAGTGGCAACTTCATATTTAAAGCGGATCTCTTGTAGACAACATGTAGTTGCGTCTTGTTTTCCTAGCCTTTCCAAAGCATTCCTTCTCCCCTGACAGCCCTATCTCTCTTCATACCAGTCTCAGTTCCATGGACCGTCATTATAATTGCTCTCACACACATGCCTCCAATCCTCTGCCCCTCTCCTGATCTACTGTACTCTTTGGCAAAAAGACAATCCTTGTAAAATCTAATTCTTTATCTACTCCATGTGGGAACCTGGGGAGGTGAATGTGGTTAGAGAAAAATCAACCACATTAGCTGGCCTCATTTTGAATTTCTAACCATAAACCTCAAATGGACTCTCACTGTCCTCCAACAACTATACCCTATATCCTGAATCCATACACTCTGAAATTTTCCTAAAACCTATTTCTGACCTCCCCTCCTCAAACTTCCATTGCCATCCCCCTGCCATTCTTACTCTCAGCTGATAACTTTTCCTTCCTATTTCGGTAAAAAAAAAAAAAAAAGTGAAAAAGAAAGAAAATGTCTACATATTCTCACCACCAATATGTCTACCTACTAGCGCGCTTACCCACACACTTGACCTTCCCTCCTACTATAGATAAACCATATGTGATTCTATCTAAACCTATTCCTTCATTTATATATGAGTATCTCATCTTCTGTCATATATGCTATTGAACTATAGGATTAATATAATAATCTACCAATAATCAAATGCAATGATCGATATAAGTATCTACAGAAAAATTCCAAATAGTATACAAAATATTATGCTTTGTCCAATCAGGAGAAGATAGGGACAGAGGGAGGAAGGGAGGGAAGGAAGCAAGAGGGGATAAAAAGAAAGCTTCTCTTGACCCTACTTCTCACATCAACTACTCTGTCATTTCTCTGCCCTCCTTCGCAATAAAACCCCTCAAAAGAGCTGTCTATATTACGGGCCCAAATTCTCTTCCACTCTTTAGTCCTCATCAGTCACACCCTCGACACTCCCAAAATTTCTCCCATCAAGGAGACCAGTGACCTCCAAGTTGTTAAATCCAATGGTCAATTTTCAGTCCCCCTCTTATTTGAGAATAATATTACCACCAGCTTTATAGGGTGTTATCACTTAATGAAGTACTGAAATGTTTAGAACACTTTTATTATAAACTACTAGCATCATTTCTTAATCAAACTCTGCATAAATATTAAAGGCAGAAAGTCTCCCAGCATGTACATACGAATGGTGATTTATCTCCAACTGTATTTCAGTTGGCGCTTTCAGTGAACATTCCTGCCCAATAACCGTGTCCCCAAAGGGAGAGAAGGGGGAGAAGATTTGAGGCCCACACCCTCTTTAATCTAATTTCTAAGGTCTCCGTTGAGGAATGAGTGTTAATTATCCTGTACTGTGTGGGTGTCTCCACAACATCAGTCTGAGAAATTCATTTAACTTAGAACTGATCGGGGTAATGAGCTTCTCTCTCTCTTTCCGCATCTAAGTTTCTCAGTAGCTTTTAAAAAGTTTTAGATTTGGGATTTTTTAACTGAAGTCAAGCAAAGTAGACATCTGTGTTGTTGTGTAGTAGAAATTATGGTGTTGCCAAAACAATAGCTTCAGCACTAAAAATTCAAGGTATGAACATATGATGTTAGATGGTGTGGGTTTGTAAATCAAAGAATATCTATTAATATCCATGTTAAACAGAGTGTAAGAAATAAATGATGATGAATACTATAAAAAATGTTCAATACATTAACCAAGTAAAAAGCTCTGAGCCAGTAATCTGTGGATGAAAGCCAGCAAAACTTTATTGTCAACATTGTGTTCCAAAACATAATATTTTAAAAATCTTTAAACCGGTATAAAAGCATGTAACTATTTACTAGTCATATTAACAAATGGACCTAAGCTAAGTGTTCATTCAAGAGTAAACAACCCATATTGATAGACAACATGCTTGTCTATGTAGAAAATTACAGAGAATCTATGAAGCATCAGTAAGTAAGTGCAGCCAGGGCACAGGATATAAGGTCAACACAGAAAAATCAATCATATCTCCATATATAGTAATGAACAATTAGAAACTAAACATTAAAAAATATATTTCCAGTAGCTAAAAAAATAGTTAGATAAAAGTCTTACAAATGTAGAATCTATATGTCCAAAGCTATAAAGCCCTAAGGAAAGAAGTAAAGGAAGGCAAATAATGGAGAAATAGCATATGTTCATAGTTCAAAGGACTCAGTATAGTTAAGATGCCAGTTTTCCCCAAATGATCTATAGACTTAACACAATTCCAGCAAAAACCCCAGCAGAACTTCTCATAGATATGAACAAGCTTACTCAGACATGTATATGAAAAAGGAAAGGAAGGAGAAAAATCTAACAACAATTTGGAAAGGAAGACAAACCCAAAGGACTCAATATACCTCATTTTCACACAATATAAAGTCAAAAAATAGAAATACTAAATACTAGTGAAATAATAGATATAAAGTCAAGGAAAGAGAGAGGACAGAAATAAACCCACACAAATATGATCAATGATTTCTGACAGCCATATAAAATCAACTCAATGGAGAAAGAATATTTCAACAGATGGAGCTCGAACAGGTGAATACCTATGCACAGTAAAAGGAACTTTGACCTAACCCTTATACCTTATATAAATGTTAACACAAAATTGCTCATAGACCTGAATATAAAACCTAAACGATAAAGCTGCTAGAGCAAAACCAAGGAGAACACATTTGTGACCTTGTGTTAAGAAAAGGTTACTTAGTTGGGGCACCTGGGTGCTTCAGTGGGTTAAGTGTCTGCCTTTGGCGCAGGCAGGTCATGATCTCAGGGTCCTGGGATTGAGCCCCGCATCAGGCCCCTTGTTCTGCTNAATAACCTCATTTTGGAGACTTATTTTGATATATATATATATGATAAACATAAGGAATTCAAAAAAAGTTTTGATTTTTGTTATTTTAATTCTTTTTTTTTTAAGATTTTATTTATTTATTTCACAGAGGGAGAGAGATCACAAGGAGGCAGAGAGGCAGGCAGAGAGAGGTGGGGGGAAGCAGGCTCCCCGATGAGCAGGGAGTCCGATGCGGGCCTCGATCCCAGGACCCTGAGATCATGACCTGGGCCGAAAGCAGAGGCTTTAACCCACTGAGCCACCCAGGCGCCCTCAAATAAATAAAATCTTAAAAAAAAAAGATTCCTTAGTTTTAATACCAGAAACATAATCATAAAAGGAAAAAAAATGACAAATTTAAAACTTCTGCTCTTTGAAAGATGATAGTAAGAGAATGAAACTATAAGTCATAGACTGTGAGAAAATATTTTCAAACCCTCTTATAAAATAATTGTATCCAGAAAATATATAAGAATTCTTTTTTTTATTATTATGTTATGTTACTCACCATATTTTGATGTAGTGTTCCATGATTCATAGTTTGTGTATAACACCCAGGGCTCCATGCAATCCATGCCCTCTTTTTTTTTTTTTTTTTTAAAGATTTTATTTATTTATTTCACAGAGGGAGAGAGATCACAAGGAGGCAGAGAGGCAGGCAGAGAGAGAGAGGGGGAAGCAGGCTCCCCGCTGAGCAGGGAGCCCGATGCGGGCCTCGATCCCAGGACCCTGAGATCATGACCTGAGCCGAAAGCAGAGGCATTAACCCACTGAGCCACCCAGGCGCCCCCATGCCCTCTTTAATACCCATCACTGGGCTCACCCATCCCCCCAGCTCCCTCCCCTCTAAAATCCTCAGTTTGATTCCCGGAGTCCATAGTCTCTTGTGGTTCATCTCCCCCTCCAATTTACCGTCCTTCATTTTTCCCTTCCTTCTCCTAATGTCCTCCATGTATTCCTTACGTTCCACAAGTAAGTGAAACCATATGATAACTGACTTTCTCTGCTTGACTTATTTCACTCAGCATAATCTCCTCCAGTCCCGTCCCTGTTGATGCAAAAGTTGGGTATTCATCCTTTCTGATGGCTAAGTAATATTCCATTGTATATATGGACCACATCTTCTTCATCCCTTCATCTGTTGAAGGGCATCTCAGCTCTTTCCACAGTTTGGCAATTGTGGACACTGCTGCTATGAACATTGGGGTGCATATGGCCCTTCTTTTCACTACATTTGTTATCTTTGGGGTAAATACCCAGTAGTGCAATTTCAGGGTCCTAGGGTAGCTCTATTTTTAATTTTTTGAGGAAACTCCACACTTTTTTCCAAAGTGGCTGCACCAACTTGCATTCCCACCAAACAGTGTAAGAGGGTTCCCCTTTCTCCACAACCTCTCCAACACTTGTTATTTCTTGCCTTGTCAATTTTGCCATTCTAACTGGTATAAGATGGTATCTCAATGTGGCTTTGATTTGAATTTCCCTGATGGCTAATGATGATGAACATTTTTTCGTGTCTGTTAGCCATTTGTATGTCTTCATCAGAGAAGTGTCTGTTCATGTCTTCTGCCCATTTTATGACTTGATTATTTGTTTTTTGGGTGTTGAGTTTAAGAAGTTCTTTATAGATCTTGGATATCAGCCCTTCGTCTATAGTGTCATTTGCAAATATCTTCTCCCATTCCATGGGTTGCTTCTTTGTTTTATTAACTGTTTCCTTTGCTGTGCAGAACATTTTATCTTGAAGAAATCCCAAAAGTTCATTTTAACTTTTGTTTCCCTTGCCTTTGGAGATGTGTCTTGAAAGAAGCTGCTGTGGCCGATGTCGAAGACGTTACTATGTTCTCCTCTAGAATTTTGATGGATTCCTGTCTAACACTGAGGTCTTTCATCCACTTTGAGTTTATCTGTGTGTATGGTGTAAGGGAATGGTCAAGTTTCATTCTTTTGTATATAGCTGTCCAATTTTCCCAGCATCATTTATTGAAGGGACTATCTTTTTTCCATTGGATATTTTTTCCTGCTTTTTCGAAGATTAGTTGACCATAGAGTTGAGGGTCCATATCTGGGCTCTCTATGTGTCTGTTTTTGTGCCAGTACCATGCTGTTTTGGTGATCAGAGCTTTGTAATATAGCTAGAAATCAGGCAATGTGATGCCCCAGCTTTGTTTTTCTTTTTCAACATTCCCTTGGCAGTTCAGGGTCTTTTCTGGTTCCATACAAATTTTAGGATTCTTTGTTCCAACACTTTGAAAAATGCCATTGGTATTTTGATTGGGATGGCATTTAAGGTACAGATTGCTCTGGGCAGCAAAGACATTTTAACAACATTTATTCTTCTGATCCATGAGCATGGAATGTTTTTCCATATTTTTGTGTCTTCCTCAATTTCTTTCATGAGTGTTCTGTAGTTCCTAGAGTACAGATTCTTTATCTCTTTGGTTAGGTTTATTCCAAGGTATCTTATGGTTTTCGGTGCTATTGTAAATGGAACTGATTTCTCTATTTTCTCTTTCTTCAGTTACATTTTTAGTGTATAAGAAAGCAACTGATTTCTGTGCATTGATTTTCTATCCTGCCACATTACTGAATTGCTGTATGAATTCTAGTAATTTGGGGGTGGAGTCTTTTGGGTTTTTCACATAAAGTATCATGTCCTCTGTGAAGAGAGAGAGTTTGACTTCTTCTTTGCCATAAGGAATACCTTTTATTTCTTTTTGTTGTCTGATTGCTATTGCTAGGACTTCTAGTACTATGCTGAACAACAGTGGTGAGAGCGGGCACCCTTGTCGTGTTCCTGATCTTAAGGGAAAGGCTCTCAGCTTTTCCCCATTGAGAATGATATTCACGGTGGGTTTTTCATAGATAGGTGTTATGAAATTGAGGAATGCCCCTATACTCTGAAGAGTTTTAATCAGGAAAGAATGCTGAATTTTGTCAAATGCTTTTTCTGCATCAATTGACAAAACTCAATAATAAGAAAATAAACTCAATTTTAAAAATGGACAAAAGATTTGAACACACACTTCACCAAAAAGATAAAAGATGGCAAATAAGCAGATAAAAAGATGCACAATATTATTAGCCATTAGGGAATGCAAATTAAAACTACAGTGAGAGGGGTGCCTGGATGGCTCAGTCGTTAAGTGCTTGCCTTCGGCTCAGGTCATGATCCCAGGGTCCTGGGATCGAGCCCCGCATCAGGCTCCCTGCTCAGCAGGGAGCCTGCTTCTCCCTCTCCCACTCCTCCTGCTTGTGTTCCCTCTCTCGCTGTGTCTCTGTCTACCAAATAAATAAATAAAATCTTTAAATAAATAAATAAAACTACAGTGAGATACCACTACACAGAAAATAAATTGACCATACTAAGTTCTGGTAAGAATATGGATGAGCTGGAACTCATACTTCATTGGTGGTAATGTAAAGTAATATCCATATCCATTCCAAAAATTGAGTAATTTATCCGAGTTACCACTTACCATATACCCAACAATCTCACTCCTAGATGTTTACCTTAAAAAGCTTAAAACTTATCTTCACACAAGAATTTGTATATGAATGTTTGTAGAAGCATTATTCATAACTGCCAAAAACTAGGAGCACCCACATGTCCTTCCCTAAGTGAATGTATAAACAAACTGATATGTACAGGCAGTGAACGTGGAATAAAAATAAATGAATTACTGATATACGCAACAACATGGATGAATCTCAAACAAATCACACTGAGTAAAAGAAGCCAGTCTCAAAAGGTTACGTAATGTATGATTCCCTGAATATGACCTTCTGGAAAACACAAAACTCTAGGGCCTCTTGGTTCCTGCCCAGCACAGCCAAGTAACATGGTCCCAAAGAGTATTGTAACACAAGGCAGCTTTGAGGAGCTGAAACTGTACAAACTGACTGGGTTGCTTACTCTCTGTCCATTCACCAGTGCCCACAAGCCAAGAATGGCTCCCCCTTGTCACTTTCTTTAAGGACAAACTTGAGTATGCCCTAATAGAAAGTAGAGAAGAGTTGCATTTAGCAATTCACTAAGATGGATGGCAAGATCCACATTGATATAAACCACACTGCTGGTTTAATGGAAGTCACGAGCACTGACAACACTGCAGACAACCTCCATCTCACTGACACCAAGAATCACATTACTGTTCATAAGATTACTCCTGAAGAGACCAAATGCAAGTTGTGCAAAATGAGAAAGATCTCTCCGGGCACACAAGAAATGTACTTTCTGGCGATGCCTGATGCTGACACTATCCATGACCCTGATCCCATCAAGCAGACCAAATTCATTCAGATTGATTTGGGAACTGGCAAGATTACTGACTTAATCAAGTTCAAGAATGGTAACCTGTGTACAGCACCTGGAGGTGCTAACCAGGACAGCACTGGTATGATCACCAGAGATAAAAGTGAACTCAGATTCAGAGATATTTTTGATACATGAATTAGATCTGGAAGGAAAGAGAGAGAGAGAAGAAATCAAGGGTTTTTCTTGTATTTTATGTTTTCTTTCCCATGAGCCAGTCTTGCTCTCACTCCAGCAATTAAAAACCACAAAGAGCAAAAGAGGTCAAGAGTTTGAAATCAATGGTCAAAATAAAGTGGTAACAGTAACAAAAATTGCCTAACCACAGACATGTTGAATCACTATGTCGTACACTTGAAACTAATGTAACATTGCGTGTCAACTGTAAAAATATTTAAATTGCCATTTGTAGGATTTAATATATATTTTTATTTACTTAGGTGTCTACTTATTTTGTTATTTGTATTATTTATTGTTAACTACACTAAGCATTTTACATAGCTTTGGTACTGACTCCCAATGATTATATGATATGTATATTATTACAGATTAAAAACTGAGATGCAGAAGAGGTATATGGTTTGTTCCATTTCCCACAACTAACAAGTAGTAAAAGTTCAAACTCCAGGTCCTCCTGATCCTATTTTTCTTTACAATTTTTATTTAAATTCAGTTTAGCTAACCAATAGTGTATTATTAATTTCAGAGGTAGAATTTAGTGATTCATCAGTTGTAATACCAGTGCTCATTACATCACGTGCCCTCCTTAATGCCCAACACCTAGTTACCCCATCCCCTCCCCCTGCCCTCCAGCCACCCTCAATTTGTTTCCTATAGTTAAGAGTTTCTTACGGTTTGCCTCCCTCTGTTTTTATCTTGTTTTATTTTTCCTTCCCTTAGCCTAGGTTCATCTGTTTCTTAAAATGTACACGTGAGTGAAATTACATGGTATTTGTCTTTGTGTGACTTATTTCACTTAGAATAATACCCTGTAGGTCCTCCTGACTTGAAAACCTGGATACTCACTCACTATACTAGAGAATCTGTTAGGTATTCGAATTTCCATACACCAGCCCACCCTTTATTTCCCAAGTTAGTTGAGAGTCAGTCCTGACTAAGCCTCTAGTTTTCACACTGTGCTAAAGAGAAGAGCATATCCTATTCACCAAGAGGCAACACAGTGAGAGGAAAGACAGCAGTATTTGAGTCAGATCTACCTGTTTTCAATCTTGGCTCAACCACTTAGTAGCTACAATATCTTAGACAAGTAAACTGCTCCAATCGACTCAAAATTCCTGGAACATCTATCATGTTCCAAAACATGTTCTACTCTCTCTTTGTGAATAAAACAGCAATGTTCCCTAACCTCGAGAAGCTTACATTCCAGGAGAGAACATGGACAATAAATAGGTAAAATATATAGTATGTCATGTCATACAGTCATAAAGAGTATTATGAAGGAAAAAAGAAGTAGGATACGGTGATGGCAAATGGAGAAGGGTTATAATTTTTTTAATTATGTTCGGTTAACCACTGTATAGTACATCATTCATTTTTGATGGAGTGTTCAGTGATTCATTAGTTGAGTATAACACCCAGTGCTCATCATAACACGTGCCCTCTTTAATACCCATCACCCTGTTACCTCCTCCCCCCACCCCCCTCCCCTCTGAAACTCTCAGTTTTTTTCCTGGGGTCCAGAGTCTCTCATGGGTTAAAATTTTTTTTAAAAGATAGTCAAGGAAGGCTTCTGAGAAAGTGACATGTGAGCAAAGACTTCACATGAAGTGAAGTGAGTTGTGGAAGTTATTCATTTAGAGCCTGGACAAAGAGCATTCCAAGCAAAGAAAACAGCCAGTAGAGAGGTCTGGTCCATGCCGAATGTACAGCAAGGAACAGCAAGAAAGCAAGGAAGAACAGCAAGTAAGTCAGCAGGGAAGTCAGAGTGGCTGGAGTAGACCGAGGGAAGGAGAGAACCAGAGGAAATAAAATCAGGAGGAGAATGGAGGGGCTACATATGTGTGTCCTTACAGGATGACATAACGACCCCACTTTTACTTTGAGTGGATGGGACATTGTTGGCTGGTTTGAACAGCGCAGTGCCATGATCTGACTACTTCTTCTAAGTATCCCTCCAACTGATATATGGATAACATGCTAGAGTAGAGCAGACCAGGACAGATTTTTTTTTTTTGTCTGAGCAAGCGAAAGGGTGGGGGAAACTAAGGTGGAGAAGAGTAGATCCAGAGTTAGGTTTGTTAAGTTTGAAATGATACTTTGGTATCCAAGTGGAAATATCAACTTGGCAAGTGGTTATATGAGTCAAGTTCAGGAGAAGGGTGTGCTAAACATAACTTCTGGAGTCATCAGCATATGGACAGTAAGTATCTAATGCTCTTATATAAGATCACTAAGGCAATGAGTATAAATAGATAAAAGGAGAATTCAAAGGATAGGGCACATCTTCGGGGCATTCCAAAATTAAGACATCAAAGAGATGAGAATAAATCCAGAAAGAATATAAGAAGTAGTCATTCAGGAAGAAAAACACACAAAAGAGCATGTTAGACTGGAAGCCAAATGAAAAATGTGTACCAGAGGAGGAAATAATCATCTATGTCAAAGCTCTCCACAGGTTGTGTAGTATGAGGATAAAGAACTAACCACTGGATTAGGCAACATAAAAGTCACTTGTGACCCTGATAAGAACAATCTCAGGGGAGAAAGAGGATGTGGGTGTGGAAGTCTTACTGAATGGAATAAGAAAGAATGCCTGGAGGGAACTGGAAACATTGAGTGTAGACAACTCAATTGAGGAGGTTTGCTATAAAATGGAACAGAAAATTGTAGTTGTAATTGGAGAGGAAAGTGGGGTCAAGAGAAATTCTTTTTTAAGACAAGAGAACAGCAGCATGTTTGCATACTGAGCCAGTAGGGAAGGGGAGAGATTGACAACACAGGAACGGAAGGTTGCTGGAGCCCTGTCCCTGAGGAGGCATAAGGGGCTGATACAGCACTGAATTAGAGGAGCCGGCCTTAGATAGGAGCTAGAGCACTTCACCCGCTGCGGGAAGAGGGAGTAGTTCATGAGTGCAGATGCATGAAGGCAGAATATGTGAGCATGTCAGCATGTGGTGCTTCTCTTCTGATGGCTCCGATTTTCCAAGCAAAATGGGAGACAAGGTCCTCATGTGAGAGTTAGGAGGAAGGGGAAGTGTCAGAAGACTGAGAGGAGAAGGTAGGCAATACTGGTTAGGAGAGAGGGAGGGTAAACTGCCCACGGGCACTACCCGAGGTGGGAGGTAGTTGATGGCATGCCTGATCAGCATGGTTGTGTCTTGTGCAGCCACATTTATTTACTCTGCAGAGGCAGGAACAGGGCAGTGGAGGGTTAGACTCAACTAAGGTCAGGCTTTTGTCCAGTGAGAAGGATAAAATAAGAGGAGGACAAGAGAGTTGATGGTATGTACAGGGATGATTTATGACCATTGCCCCTGAAGTGTAAACACTACAAGGAGGAAGCCAGGCCCCTGAAGGGAAGGTAAACCAGTGAAAGGGAGGTATAATCAAAGCCCTGTAGCTCTGGTAGATACCAAGGATTGCTGGGATTGGGGTCCCAGAGGGAGTGAGCTCAACATATAAAAGGTGGTGGTCGGAGTCGGGAGAGCTGAAGGTAGGGTCATGAAAGAGCTGTGGTTTCGAGGAACAAGGAAGATAATGACTGCCAAAGTTAAGAGTTGAGGAGGAGGTCACTAGGAAAGACACTGTCAAGGAAATGAGAGGGCAGAGTATTGGGAGGTTCATCCTCCTGGATACTGAAACCACCGCCAATAACAACAGCAATGCTGGGAGGGTGGCTGTGAGACGGGAGCTAAAATCTTCAGGGAAGTGAAGTGTGATCCAGAGATGAGTAAGTTACAAATAGAAGGAAAAGTGGATTCGGCCTGTTCCTTTCTCTCTCTGGGTCTCAGTTTCCTCATTTTTAAGTTGGAAATGCTGACAGTCCTTTCATCATGAGATTTTTTTTTTAAGATTTTATTTATTTATTTGACAGAGAGAGAGATCACAAGTAGGCAGAGAGGCAGGCAGAGAGAGAGGGGGAAGCAGGCTCTCTAGGGAGCAGAGAGCCCAATGAGGGCCTTGATCCCAGGACCCTGATATCATGACCTGAGCCAAAGGCAGAGGCTTAATCCACTGAGCCACCCAGGCACCCCCATCACGAGATTTTTCTAAGGATTAAGTGAGATGTTGCAGGCAGAAAATCTGTCACCCATTGGGACTGACAGACTTTAACGCATAGAAAATTAAATTATTTTTAAAAGGGTTCCTGTGAACTCCTGGGTATGTGTCTCATCTACCTCCCACTAAAGTTGGGAGAGTGTGACCTGGAAGGCTTACTGAGCTCAGGGTTGACCCAATAAATCTCAATCATCATAATTTCCCAGAGATGTTCACCTGTGATCCTCTCTGGTAAGCCTGGGCCTGGCCATGACCACCCTCCACCATCTGCGGCTGTTCTTATCTATGTCACCTCTGTCTTCCCAGCAGGCCCAGGTTCTCTCTGACTCTTCCGGTCATCTGCAGACACCAGGTTTGTTGCCTCCCAGCCTCAGTGTCTAATGCAGAAGGCAAAAGCAAACTACATGCTTTGGCTGCGCTGTCTGGTGGTCCCCCCACTTTTTATAGCCAGGTTAGCTGAAAGAGCCCAGGGAAGCTAAAACCTTGAAAAAAAATTGTACCTTGTGTTCTGACCTTTGCTGAGCCCAGAAACGTGCAGAGGCTCTAGGGAAGTATAATCTGATGTTCCTAGCATAGGGAGCTTGGGCTACGGGCTGGGTCAAGCCCTTTCCACTTCTTTTCTGTATCTATCCATGTACTCAGCTCTAGGTAGGAGTTTCTACCAAGAGATGAGGTCATGTTGAACTAACAGGGAAGCGACTGCCTTACCGGAATAGACAACAATATTCAGAGACTCGTCCTTCTCAAGAGAGAGACAAAAAAGGTGACGGAGTGGAGGCCAGAGGCCCAGGACACCTGCATTACAGCAGCAGGACTGCCAGAGTTGATCAGGTCCCTTCTGCTGAGCCCAGTCCTTTGAGTCCCCCCCCCCACCCCGGTTTATCAGGGCTCTTAGAATATCTTAGCTGGAATATGTTCTGAGCAAGTTTTACCTAGCATTACTGTTATGCAATGCAGAGAGTGAATGCCCAGCCTCTGCCCCCACACTAACTCAGAGAACACATTGCCCTGTTCATTGCCAATTTTTCATTGCCTAGTACACAGTAGGCCCTCAACAACGAAGGAGAGAAGGAACACAGGGAGGGAAGGACGGAGGGAGGGGTGTTAAGGATGGAGGAGCACAGAATATATAGCTCTTCATCTCATCACCTAGCTCTGTGCCAAAACCTTGAAGACTCCAAGTGTCCTCCCTGAATTTTTCTCCATGACTGTCTGCCTGAGCTGAGCAGTCATCTCCCTACCCAGAATTTCCCTTCTTCTTCTTAAATTATATATAAAAATGAAGGTCATTCTTGTCAGAAAACATTTTCTTGATCCTCTTCCTAGCAAACAAACACTTACCGCCCTCTTTCTCTAATGCAGTGATATTCTGATGCAGCAGTGCCGGAAGGAGACAAGAATCCTTAATTCAGAAAAATGGCTAAGCTTCTACAGTTTGCCAGGCTCCCACCTATTTACTCAGGAATCCAAATTCTGGAAAAACAAACGTGCATTCCCATTTACCAACTACTATTTACCAATCTGAAGGCTGTTGACACTGATTAACGTTAAAAGCAACATTTGGTTCTCATGTCCTTTCTGAATAGACTTGTTTCAACTAAGAACTGAACAAGGAAACCTCTAGAGGAAAATATTTTGGGGGAGTAGTGGTATGAGGGTGACATGAAACATTGTTTTGCCCAACATTTTGGATCATTATCTGGAATTGAAGCAATCTGCTTGGGGGAGAGGGAAGCTGGCATGTCACTCCTAAAGGAATTGCAGCTTCTCAAAGATAATTCTGAAAGGTATGCCTAGGGAAGTGAACAAAGGACTCCTGAGGCAACTCATTAAAAAACAAAACAAAACAAAGGTCAAGGTCTAAAAATGTTTACTCAACAGGCAAGTAATTTAAGGAGCCATGGTTTGTCATACAATAGGGTGTATGGTAAGAAGGGATCCCGTTAGATTTAAATTACATTTGATTTTTAAATTTATAATTTACAAGCAGATTTTTCAGCCCCTAAAAAGAAAGCACACCTGTGTGCATTTTTTTTCCAGTTTTAGCCTATAAGCCATATCTTTCCAGTAAACTTTCTGTGTAGAACAGTTACCACTCTACGTGGGTGGTAAAGGAGTGAAGTGTTATTTCCAGCTCCAAGGATCATTTCTTTATCACCCCTCTCTCAGAACTGGGCACAAAGAACTGCTGCTTTGAAAGAGCCAGGATGGGCATCAGCAGCCAGGAGAATCCCTTAGAGAACAAGGTTAAAGGACAGATCCTGGGCCACCCGGCTGCAGGAATTCCGACTCAGTCTGTCTGTGAGAGGCCCTGGCAATCTGCAGTTCTAGCACGCACCCACCGAGACTCAGAGTCAGGGAGCCCGCGGATCCCACCCTGACCAATCCCGGCTTAGCGAAGAGGCCCCTCTAAGTAGCTGTGCCTTCTGGAAGAAGGACAGCCCTGGTTCCAACGCTCTCTGTAAGCTCACACTTGGTGGACAGTTACTGATCCACACTGCTGTGCTGTGCGGATCTGTGGGGCTCCGTGTGACACACCCCTGATTTCTCTTTATTCTGTCAGAATGATTACAGGAAGTTATCTATGCAATGCAAGGATTTTGTGGTGGGCGTGCTGGACCTATGCCGAGACACGGAAGAGGTGGAAGCGATTTTGAATGGTGATGTGAACTTCCAAGTCTGGTCTGACCACCACCGACCAAGTCTGAGCCGGATCAAACTCGCCATTAAATACGAAGTCAAAAAGGTAAGCTTCTCCACCTCTCCAGGCCATCCTGCCTTGTGGGGAGGTTGGCCTAGCTTTGTGCCCATGCGTATTTTAAATTCCCACAAGATGACCGTGGAAACACCAATCGACTGACTCCTCTCTAGACAGAGAATGGCCAGGCTTGCAGAACTGCTCAGAGCTCCTCTCAGTGACCCCCTCCCTTCACTCCCCAGCCCACCAAGGGAAAGGTAGCAGGACGAATTCCATGAACAGGCTTTCAGCCTGGAAAACAACAGAGGAGATTTTCAGCCTCCAGACAACTGGCAGGGACAACGTGATCTGACATCAGCTAAGAGGCCAATTCCCTGGTTTTCCTGAGAAAACTAATCACTCCGGTCTTTCAATAGCACTGATTGAGCTCTGTATGCCTGGGGACTTGTTGTGTGGAAAATGTTTTAGTGTGGAGGCTTTGTGGGAGAGCTACGGTTGTGGGAGTCTTAGAGGAATTTCACTCCAAAGGCTTATGCAAGTACTTATTAGTAGGAAGCTCAAGGAGACTTTTCACATGAGTAAGCTTGTCCCACCTCCTCAGTCAAACTCAAGGTGTCTTTAATGGCTACAAGCACCCAGTAGCCCTCAGGCCCACAGTGGGTGGTCATATTGTAGTCCTAAGCAGCAAAAGTCAATTATGTTTCCACTCTGGATGTACTCTGGATTCTTTAGAATCTGCTCTTAGATTAGGTGATGTCATCTATCCTGATGAAAACTGCAGTGCTCCAAATGTGCTTCAAATCATTGTGCTTTGCACATATCCAAAATGGGTGCTCAAACTTCAAGGGTTTTTATTTTTTTCTGGCTATTTCACAGGGTCAATACTGGGGGTATTTTCAATGCCACCAAACTGACCTCTGGGCACTTCTCCTCTTGCTTATCTTAATTTGTATGGAGGGAACCATCCTTCAACAAACCACATATATCTGTGCAATTCATCCAGTGAGAGCTTCCAAGTTTGAAAAAATCTTCCTGCCCTCTTACTTTTAATAATAATAATAATAAATCTAGGAACAATAGCTTTGTTCAAAGACTCTGGGTCCCAAAGGTAAAGTGGACAAATCATAGGAAATTTGGCCTTCAATTACCATTCGAAAGCACAGGGCTATGAAAAGAGAGGAAGCAGGCTAGAGCTTCAAGTACAACCCTATTTTCTTGGCTCAGGAAAACTCTCATTTTTTCACCAAACCCAAGAGCTCAATGAGGCTCTTCATCAAAGCACAGCATTCTCATCGAGAAGTTGCTGAGATACCCATGGCCTTGGAGTTCACACAAACCCTGCTATGGAGACTGCTAGCAGTGGTAAGGATGAGCTTGAGCTTCCAGAACCACAAGTCCGTCCGTCTGTCCTTCCTTTCATCCATCCTTCCTTCCTTCCTCCCTCCCTCCCTTCCTCCCTTCCCTTCCTCCCTCCCTTCCTCCCTTCTCCACCTCCCAGGACAGGGAAGGAGCACAGGGTGGAGGTAAAGATGTCTTTGAAAACCCAAAGAACAGGAGATGCTCGGCATCTGTAGATTTATATTTGCCATTCTGGCTATTCATGAGCAATTGCAATGACCCACTGAAGGCAAGCAGTCACCATTTTTCTGAAACATAAATCCAAACCTCTTAGCAACACCATCAGTGAGGATAGATCAATCAGCTAGTCCAGAAGTCTGGCCACCACCTCAGAGCTACGTGCTCCCCTTGTTGTCAACTACCGAGTACAAAACTGCCCTGGTGATGAATGAGAAGAGAAAGAGAAGTACTCCATGAACGTGACGGTTCGGGGCACAATAAAAAGGCTTCATGAGGGAAATTATTTAGTGGTATTTGCCAATTAGGAGAGTCATAAAGGTCTCAGGAAATATGCATCATGAATGTCAAGTGTGTGCAGCAATCCATGGGTGGGAAGATGATAAACCACCTGCATAAAAAGTCAGCCTTGCTCATTTGAAAGATTTCCAATGGGTAAATTCTCTCAAACCATATATACCATTATGTAACAGCAGACAGACACAGAGCTTTCTTTGACATTTATCCTATCATGAATTATAGTGAAAATATCTAATATTAAGAACATATATTAATATTATAGTGGGATTTCATTTTTAATTTATGAACTTGAGCATGCTTCCATGGGCACAATCTAACCCTGGGTTGTTGAGTTATGAAATGACTAGCATCAAAGCCTATTTATAAATACACTGCCTTTACACCTGATATACACAATAGCTTTAAGGCTAGAGTACAGAACCATAAAGAATTCCTAAGTCTCTGCCCACGTGATATCAAATCAAACTATTAATTCAGTAATTAAAGCAAACTAGCTGTTCTTGGCAGTTTCATGGGCTGCTACTAAGTAATACCTTAAAAAGTGATGTTTTATTCAAATAAATTTGGAGATATTGAGTTAAGTAGAGTCAAACAGATTTCTTTGCTTAAAGACATTACAGAGCTTTAATATGCATCACTATCTAATTAAAAGAAAAAGGGTACAATATGTATTACAGAACTCTTTCTCATGGAACACTGATGAAATTTGTTTTCCATGTGAAAGTCTTTGGATAACTCTTATGTAGAATCAGCCTGTATGAGCTATGAAACACACAGATCTAAATGAAGTGGGCACTGCCCTGTAGCTGGTAATGAGCCCTGGATCATGTCCTTTGCCTGAATGTCTGCCTCTCTTCGAGCACCACGGTAATGTCTGATCCTCTGGCTGGCTCAGTCATAATGTCAGCCTCCACTAGATCAAGACAATTATCCTGTCACTGCACAAGGGACCACCTGGTAAAAAGAAAAGAATCATGAAGCAGGTGTCAGGAAACCAGATTTTTAGCATGATTCTTTCACTTATTAGCCACATGGTCTTGTGCAAGTCTCTGAAGCTCGCTGAGTCTCATCCCCATCTGAAAAATGGGAGTATAAGCTTCTGCTTCCATTTTCTGTGAACCTTCAAATGAACTGATATGAGAGGAAATGCTCTGCAAACTGTAAAGTTCTCTGGAGTTCCACAGGGAAACCTCATTGCTGTCACTCACTGATGTCCCCCTTCCTTGGAACTGGGTTGGGGTCGTTCTATTTCTAGAGATATTCCCTAGCTTGTCCTTTGTCTTCTCCCTAGGAAATGCTAGAAACTTCTCCTTGGGTAAGGATGTTAACATTATAGCCTAAAATCCTTCCAGAAAAGACAAAAGGCCTTGTGAGGATATGGTGGCTCTCCATGACTTCTGTTTAAAGAAAGTAACTCAGCCTCCCCAAAAACCCACGCAGATGTGTCATATGAAATGTTGACTGTTGTGTTTGGAAGACAGTGTTGGAAAAGTGGCTCAGAAGGTACCCTCTGAGGTTAATCCTGGTCCAACCACTTATTAATGGAGTCACTTGAGCAAGTCACTTAGCCTCTCTATGTCTCACTTGTCTCATCTATAAAGTTTGGATAATAATACCTACTTCATAGGATTATGATAAGAATCAATAGGATTATGATAAGATGAAGTAAGTGTGCTCAAACAGTATTGGGCCCATCAGCCTGTGGGTATAAATGAAGCAGTACACTAAGCACACTGTGCTAGCTTAGAGCCCATGTTCATATTACTTAACACATATTTGTCACCCATCTCAGTCCATCCCAGACTTAACAGGTTACGGTCCCTTTGGAAGCCAAGTCTGCCTTATGAACAAGCAAGGAGGCTTCTCTCCCCAGGCTGAGTCATACACATAATCTCAGAAGCAGCTCCACTTGGGCCTCACGGGTAAAGAAACCAACCCCTCCAGCTTTGGCCCACAGCCTGCCATATACAGGCCTTGGTCTTCTCCTTCAGGGCCAATGTGACTGGCAGACCTTTTGCTGACTTCTCCATTTCTGTCTCTGGCCCCGTGGAACCATGTCTAATACCATTCTTAAAGGTACTCTTCTCCCTCTGCCTATCAACTCTAAATAAATGCTTAGGGGACTTCTTCCAGCTCCACCAACAGGGAAGACCCAACCAGTCTCGAAATCCATTTAGGCTCAACTGGACCCAGGCTGTAGCCATAGAGGGAGCCCAGTGTCTAGCATGTGGTCATTGCTGAGCAGTTGGTCAGAGACATCCAGACTCAATCCTTGGTGCTATCTTCAACTTGACTAACTGACGACACACATCTGAACGCTTTACTCTCATCCCTCCCTCTCTCTCCTCTTGATCCCTTCTTCATCTCTAGGCTCACAGGGATATATTTTCCTTTCTTTCTCCTACATCGTCCCTTGCTTCTTCCTGACCTGATGTCTGGCTAGATGGGGATCATATAAATCTCCTATTCACTGAAAGAACTTTGTAGACATGTGTCATTCAAACTCAAAAGCCACAGGAGAATGGGACAAAGGGACCCAGAAGATCCGATTTTGCACAACAGAAGCCTTATCTCTACCTAAAGAGGAGATGGAGGTCCCTTTGGACATAACTAAGTAGATATTTTTTTAAATAAAAGGAGAACACATGAATATTTTGTCCAAAATTACATTAGTCCCACTGCAGAGAGCATGTCCATTATCAGGCAATATCACCAGTAAGGGGACAGTTCAATCTGACAAGTTGTTTCAGCCACTGCCTGTGAGCTCTGTACACACTGATTGGCCTGCTGGGCATCCAAAGGGTGGGTATGATAGTCTACCCTCAAAGAGCCATCAGGGGGTAGGTAAGGTGGGGACAGGGATGCTATGACTGTAGCAGCAGCAGCCTCTGCACTTCGCTAGCTAACCAAAGTAGAGGTCACGGCAGTCACTTTCAGGCTTGCAGGTGGCCTCCGCTCTCTAGTATCCTGGCCTGTGGCTTGGTTTGTGGAACCTAAGCATGGCACTGGCCATCTTTTCTCCCAACTGATGAGACTCCCCACTCTCCTACAGGAGCAGCTCCACTTTGCTGAGCCTTGCAGACTCTGAAAGGTGCCCTTTCCTGACTCTGCCAAACTCCTAGGTGATTCCTGGCTCAGAAAGCTAGACTCACATGAAATAAAGCCTGGGGACAGGACAAAGGGAGAGAAAAGAAGTGAAAGGGGGCCTTTACTAATCCTACTAAGACAGTTCCCTTTTTCTCCACACCATTGTACTAAGGAAATAATATCCCTTTGATTTTCATTCACTTACTTCGGCATCGTTTAACAAACATTCACTGTGTTCACTACACCACCAACTCTATGCTGAGCACAGGGGAGACTGGAAAGATCAAGATCCAGGCCTCGCCCATGAGGGGTTCATCTAGCAAAGGAGAGAGAAGTGTGAACTGCCATTAAAGTCTTGTCTGAGCAGGACAAACAGAAACAGGAAGGGATAGCATGGAGGCCAGAGAAAGCAGTGACCAGCTCAGCCCGCAGGACCCCAGGAAAAGTTTCCCAAAAGCCCAGAAATGCTTGAGACATGGCTAAAAGGATGAGAGGTGCTGGATGGGATGTCAATTTAGCAGAGAAGCAAGGGAGGACAATTTAGGCAGAGGGAGGTGAAAGCTGAGAAGCCACAGATACCTGAGGGAGAGTGGCATGGATGGGGCTATGTTTAGAAGGGGACAAGTGTTTCCCTGTGGCTGTATCACTGTGGGAAAGGAGCAGACTGGAAAGATTCTCAGAACCCAGCCCTTGAGGGCATTTCATTACACAGCCACTGGGACTTTATCCTGGCAGCACTATCCCAGGGAATTTTCTGTGATGATGCAAATGTTCTATTTTCTGCTGTCTAACATGGTAGGTGCTAGCTTCTTATGCATGGCTAGCCAGCACTGGAAATGTGGCTAAGGTAATTATGGAACTGAATTCTTAGTATTTTTTAAATGAATTAGTTCAAATAGCGAAGCCGATTTGGGACAGTGGGTACCACACTGGAAAATATGGCTGTTTATCCTTACTCACATCTTCAACAAGCTTTCAGTGAGTGCTGACAAAGCATGCTGGGCTAATGACTGGGGACACAGTACTGAATAAAAAGGACATGATAGGGCGCCTGGGTGGCTCAGTGGGTTAAAGCCTCTGCTTTCGGCTCAGGTCATGATCTCAGCGTCTTGGGATCGAGGCCCGCATCGGGCTCTCTGCTCGGCGAGGAGCCTGCTTCCTCCTCTCCCTGTCTCTCTGCCTGCCTCTCTGCCTACTTGTAATCTCTCTCTCTGTGTCAAATAAATAAATAAATAAAATCTTTAAAAAAAAAAAAAAAGGACATGATATCAGTCATCAAGGGAGAGACAGATGATAATCAACATACTGCACCAATGAACTACGATGCTGGATTTGAAGTAAGTGTTATAAAAGAGAAGACCATGATATTATAACTTCTAAAGTTAGATGTCACCTAATCAGGGAGGTCAATGAAGGCTTCTCTGAGGAAGTCATACTTGCTCTGAGAGCTAAAGAATAAAAGTTAACCAGATGTAGGGAGGACATTTCTAAAGGAGAGAACATGTTTAAAGCATATTCAAAGGCCCTGCGGTAAGAGAAAACATAGCATATAAGAGAAACTGAAAGAAGGTGAATGTGGCTGAGTTGGAAGACGTAGGGAAGAGTGGGGCTTGGGATGAATGTAAAGAAGCAGACAGGGACCAGACCATTCAGAGGCGCATTGACCATGCTAAAGAATTTTGTTCTCATTCTTTTTTCAAGAATATGAGGAAGTCACTGGAGAACTTTAATGAGAAGTAGTTGTAAAGATGAAGAAAGATGTAGAGACGGCTTTACCTCTGAGAAAGGCTAGAAGACAAACAGGGTGGGTATGGATGCAGCATGGCTGTTGGGCAAAAGGGACATGATATTAATAAAAACAAGCATCGTTAAGTTCTGTTGACAAGCAAAGCCAAAGTTATAGTGGTTTTCAATGAAAGAAGGCTTAGTTATTGCTCATCCTATTTCTACCTTGGAACAGGATTCACTCAGGAACCCAGGCTGACAGGACAGCTTCCCTCTCCAATGGCCCCATCCTGTCCAAGGGAACTCCAGTGATGGCGAGTCCCACAAAAGCAAGGAAATGCTTCCATCTCGAAGTGACACATACTGTTTCCACTTACAACTCACTGTCAACAATTAGTCACATCACCCACAACACCATGAGGGAAGCCAGGAAGTATAACCCTGCCATATGTTGAAAGGAAAGAAAAATGAAGCTATTTGGCAAATAGCACTAATGACTTCCAAAGGATAAAAGTTGAAGGAATGCATACTAATAGCCTCAACCTCTCTATAAATAGGAAGCAGAATCACCCTCTGAGGTAGAAGGCAGCCTGTAAAAAGTAAAAAAAAAAAATTGGGGAAAAATTCCATGAGATGGAACAGACAACTGAACAGTAGAGCCAACAGCCCAGCCAAGAGGGAAGATGGTAAATTCTTTGCCAATAGCCAGTGTTCTTAATAAAAATAGAAAATCTCTACCAAAAAAAAAAAAGATAACACACCAAATCAATGTCCTCCATGAACCTCAACTCCATGCTGTCAATTTCATTTTAAGATTTTTTTTCATAGACATAGGGCCCAGAAGTGCACAAAATGTATGCAGAGGAGGGTGGGGCGATCTGGGGAGGGGGAATGATTTACTCACATCATCACTCTGTGTAAAGCTGGGCCAGGACCTCTAGCCCCAAAAGAAGTCCCTTTGCTTCTTTCTTCCAAAAATCACCACCTTGTGCACATTTTATAGCCATGCTATAAATGGGTCCACTCTTCCACCTGGAAAAATTCCCAGAAGAAAACAGAACCTGTTGGGTCGCAATACAGTGTTACAATTGAGTCTCACCCCCCTCAAGTTCTCCATTTACTAAGTATGTGGCTTGCATTAAGTTGCTGAGCCTGTTGGCCTACAGTAGCCTCCCAGATAAAGGGGACACTGACGCCCAAGAGCCTGCTGGCTGAGATCTGTGTTAAAAGACACAATAAGGCCAACCTATAGATGTGCAACTGGCTGAAACCCCTCACCCAAAAGCAGTGACCATGGGGAGGGACACTAGAGAGAGGGAAGATGACCTCTGTGGTTCTGTTGCATTTCCTCTCTCTGCACAGAGCACAGGGTCAGTGAGGAAAGGGGACCTGGGGACACCAGGGCTTTCTAGAGGACATCTGAGAGTCCATTCAGACACTCACATGCTCTAAGCAGACATTCTCCCACTGTGTTTCCTGCCGAGGCATCATTTTACCAGATGCTCCAAGTTAAGAAGATCAGAGTTGTCACAAACACAGTCTGGCTGGTCAGGCACTACCCCAAACTGCACCCCAGGATGCCCGGTAGCTGCCAAACACTGCTGGAATCCATTGGTGTCGAAAGCATCAATGAGTACCCTCTTTGGGGAATCCTCTCAGCACTTCGTAGCCCTAGCCTGACCACATGGCACAATAATTATCAATGTCCATTAATTTCTCAGCTCAGAGGGGCTATCTTTTGCATAGGAAAAGGAAGTTTTGTTTTTCTCAAGCAGCAAATCTTAAGAAGGGCTAATCCAAGTATGCACAGACCACTTTACTGTCTGGGGAAAAACTCTTAGAGGAAAAATAGAATGTGTTGGGCAGTATAATATTTCATCTGAAAGCCTAACTGCGCATGTTCAGGTCCTAAGTCCTTCCCCTACTAGATATGTGACTTCAGACAAATTATTTCATTCCTGGGCCTCAGTTTCCTTATCTCTATAATGAGCACAAGTAATATCTAATAAAGAATAATCAGTGTTTTTTAACACATATAATGCAGCTAGAACATGGTACGTGCATAATAAATATTAGCTAGAGGAAGCTGTTTGCCATGTTGGCCTTACAAGTAGAACTATCCTTAAGAATAAAGAACTGAGGGAGGAGTTAAGATGACAGAGTAGTAGCAGGACCCTGAGCTTGCCTTGTCCCTCAAACACAGCTAGATCAATATCAAATCATTTTCAACAACCAGGAAATAGACCTGAGGATTAAGAAAACAATCTACACAAATTGGACAGAAGAACATGGTAGATGTGAGGTTCAGAAACATGAGCTGGGGGAGAGAAAAGCCACAGAGCCACAAAGGGGAGGGAACCCTTTCCGTGGAGTGAAGTCAGGGAACAAGGGAGAGAGTAGGAGAGAGTGGCACGAAGGGTACACACAAGGCACTGTGGTGTGGGGATACCCTGTGTCACACTGGGAGAAATGGCTCCCCTTCCTTGGATTATATTTGGAAGAGGGTATTTTGCCTCTCCAAGAACAAAAGGCCTGCCAGGAACCATCCAGCAGCCATTCAGCAGCAGGGGCCAGAAAGGTGCTCAGAGGGCAGATAACCTGATCGCAGCTTTTCACTGTGTCACAATAGACTCCAGCCACCATGCCTGGGTCCTGTGCCCTGTGACTGATTTTCTGGGATAGAACAGTGTCAGGCACAGCACTTCGAGGCTCTTGTCTAGGGGAGGGGAGTGGGTCTGCACCTTGCCAGGCCCTTTAAGATGTGGAGTTTTGAATCCCAGCCACCAGCCTGAGACAAACACAGGAGAACTGTGGCACCAAGCATGCCGACGGCCAGGCACAGACAGGTTGAAGGCAGGGATCTGATGAAAGCCTCGGACACACGAAAAGAGACTGCTTTTCTGTGAGGGCCTCCTGAACAGCAGTGGCTTTGAGATCCCCCTCCCTGGGGATAAGAGGATGGGGTGATGCCATCTTCCACCCCTGCCACCAGCACAGTCAGATTTCAGAGAGAAACACAGCACCTCCAATAGAGGCTGGAGTCATTTAAACCAAACCCCACTGCCCTGACTGTCAGGGGCATCTTTATAAGGGCAGGTATGACTATAAGCCAGCTCAGCAGGACTCTCTGCCAGGAAACCAACACAGAACCCCCCCCCCACTCTCCCCACTGGGAGAGATGGCTCCCCTTCCTTGGAACTAGGAAGTTCCTAGTTCCTTCCTTCCATGTACTAGGTCTGCTGATCAAAGAGTGCTCCAAAGAGTCAGCTTCAGTTCTGGCAGAACAGGAGCAGGCTTGCTTGCTTGCTTGCTTGCTTGCTTTTTTTCCCTCCTTTTCTTTGGTATCAGGGTTATACCTTTTTGATTGTTGGTTGGTTGGTTTGCTTGTTTCCTTTTCTTGTCTTTTGGATCAGTCTTCTTTTTCTTTTTCTTTCCTTCCTTTTTTCCCCCTCTTTCTTTCCTATTCTTTGGAATCAGGCTTACAGTTTTTGTTTGTTTGCTTGCTGTTTTGTTCCTTTCTTTTCCTTTTCACTTTTCTTGGATCAGGGCTTTAAATTTTTTTTTGTAATCAGGCTTATCTTAACAAACAAATCAAAGCACATCTAGTTTAAGGTCCAAACACTCCCCACTGCAAGCAAGGAGGAATTTGCAAAGGGCTGACCTGTGGGAAAGCAGCCAAAACACAACAGCAGAGTGCACACAGCATACACTAGAAACACTTCCAGAAGCACCAGGCCCTGGTCAGTGTAAGACCCCTTCTTAATAGAGTATTACCCTCAGGACCAGGAAACAGAACATGCTTCCTAGTTACACAAAAGATCAAAACCTAGACATGATGACAAGAAGGAGGAATTCTCCCAGAAAGAAACATCAAGAATAAATCACAGCCAGGGATTTGCTCAAAACAGATATAAGCAATATATCTGAATAAAAATTTAGAACAATAGTCATAAGAATACTAACTGGGCTTGAAATAAGCATACAAGACACCAGAGAAACCCTGTCAGCAAAGATAAAAGACCTAAAAACTAGTCAGGCCAAAATAAAAAAATGCTGTAACTGAGATGTGAAACTGACTGGATGTAATCACAATGAGGATGGAAGAAGCAGAGGATCCAGCATGCGATACAGAAGACAAAATTATGGAAAATAGTGAAGGTGAAAAAGAAGAGGGAAAGACAGATCATGAATAAAGACTTAGGGAACTTAGTGACTCCACAAAGACCAATAATAACATCCATCTCATAGGAGTCCCAGAAGAAGATGAGCAATACAAGTCCCCCTCAAGAAGCAAGAAAAGTCTCAAATACACAAATTAACCTTATGTCTAAAGGAACTAGAAAAATAACAACAAATAAAGCCTAAAACCAGCAGTAGAAGGGAAATAATTAAGATTATTTCAGAAATAAATGACAGAGAAATTGAAAAAACTGTAGCACAGATCAATGAAACTGGGAGCTGGTTTTTTGAAAGAATTAACAAGATTGATAAACCTCTAGCCACATTTCTCAAAAAGAAAAAGAGAAATGACCCAAATAAATAAAATCATGAATTAAAGAAGAGAGATCATCGACACCAGAGAAATACAATTATAAGAGAATTATTATGAGCAATTACATGCCAACAAATTGGGCAATATGGAAGAAATGGATAAATTCCTAGAAACATATAAACTGGAAACTGAAACAGGAAGAAACAGAAAATCTGAACAGAACCACAACCAGAAAAGAAACTGAATCAGTAATCAAAAGTCTCCCAACAAACAAGAGTGCAGGGCCGCATGGCTTCCCAACAGAATTCTACCAAACATTTAAAAGAAGAATGAATACTTGCTCTTCTGAAGCTGTTTCAAAAAATAAAAATGGAAGAAAACTTCCAAACTCATTCTATAAGACCAGCATTACCTTGATTCTGAAACAAGACAAAGACACCACTAAAATGGAGAATTACAGACCAATATCCCTAATGAACATGGATACAAAAATTCTCCACAAGAAACTAGCTAACTCAATCCAACAGTACATTAAAAGGGTTATTCACCACAATCAAGAAGAATTCATTCCTGGGCTGCAAGGGTGGTTCAATATCTACAAATCAATCAACATGATATATCACACTAATAAAAGAAAGGATAAGAACCATATGAAACTCTCAATAGATACAGAAAAAGCATCTGAGAATATACAACATCCTTTGTTGATAAAAACTCTCAAGAAAGTAGGGACAGAAGAAACATACCTCAACATCATAAAGGCCATAAATGAAGGACCCAGAGCTAATATCATTCTCAATGGGGAAACACTGAGAGCTTTTCCCCTGAGGTCAGGAGCATGACAGGGATGTCCACTCTCACCACTGTTGTTCAACATAGTACTCAAGTCCTAGCCTAGGAATCAGACAATAGAAAGAAATAAAAGGCATCCAACAAGGCAAGGAAGAAGTCAAACTTTCACCCTTTGTAGACGACATGATACTCTATGTAGAAAACCAGAAAGACTCCACCAAAATTGCTAGCACTGATACATGAATTCAGCAAAGTCACTGGATATGAAATCAATGCACAGAAATCTGTTGCATTTCTTTACACCAACAATGAAAGCAGAAGAAAAACAAATCAAGGAATCAATCCCATTTATAATGGCACCAAAAACCCCTAGTATCCTAGGAATAAACCTAATTAGAGATAAAAGATTTGTACACTGAAAACTGTAATTTCTTATGAAAGAAATTGAAGAAGACACAAAGACAGGAAAAACAACCTATGCTCATGAATTGGAAGAATAAATATTGTTAAAATGTCTATACTACCCAAAGCACTCTACACATCCAATGCAATCCCAATAAAAATAACACTAGTATTTTTCACAGAACCAGAAGAAAGAATGATAAAATCTGAATGGAACCAGAAAAAAACCTGAATAGTCAAAATAATGTTGAAAAAGAAAAGCAGAGCAGGAGGCATCACAATTCCGGACCTCAAGGTGTATTACAAAGCTATAATCATCAATACAACATGATAATGGCAAAACAGATACACAGACCAATGGAATGGAATACAGAACCCAGAAATGGACCCACAACTATATGGTCATCTAACCTTCAACACAACAGGAAAGAATATCCAATGGAAAAAAGACAGTTTCTTCAACAAATGCTTTTGGGAAAACTGGACAGCAGAAGAATGAAACTGGACCACTTTCTTTCACCATACACAAAAATTAATTCAAAATGGATGAAAGACCTAAATGAGAGACAGGAAACCTTCAAAATCCTAGAGGAGAATACATGCAGCAACCTCTCTGACCTCGGCCTCAGCAACTTCTTTCTAGACACACCTCCGGAGGCAAGAGAAGAAACAAAAGCAATAATGAACTATTGGGACTTCGTCAAGATAAAAAAGCTTCTGGACATCAAAGGAAATACTCAATAAAACTAAAAGGCAACCAAGAGAATGGGAAAAGGTATGTGAAAATGACATCTCCAATAGGGTTGGCATCCAAAATCATAAAGAACTTATAAAACTCAACACCCCAAAACCAAATAACCCAGTTTAAGAAATGGGCAGAAAACATGAATAGACACTTCTCCAAAGACATCCAAATGGCTAACAGACACATGAAAAGATACGTAGCATCACTCAGTATCAGGGAAATACAAATCAAAGCCACAATGATACCACCTCACACCTGTCAGAATGGCTAAAATTAACAACTCAGGAAACAAGAGATGTTGATGAGGATGTGGAGAAAGGGAACACTTTTCCACGGTTGGTGTGAATGCAAACTGGTGCAGCTACTCTGGAGAACAGTATGGAGGTTCCTCGAAAAGTTAAAAGTAGAGCTACCCTATGACCCAGCAACTGCACTACGAGGTATTTACCCAAAGGAAACAAAAATGCTGATGTGATGGGGCACATGCGCCCCAATGTTCACAGCAACACTACCAACAATAGCCAAATTATGGAAAGAGCCAAAATGTCCATCAACTAATGAATGGATAAAGAAGATATTATACACGCTCACACACACACACACACGTGAGCATACACACAATGAGATATTACACAGTTATCAAAAAGAACTAAATCTTGCCATCTGCAATTAACATGGATGGAACTAGAGGGTATTAGCTAAGCAAAATAAATCAAAGAAACAAACATATGATTCCACTCATATGTGGAGTTTGAGAAAAAAACAGGTGAACGTAGGAGAAGGGAAGGAAAAATAAATTAAAAACAGAGACAGAGGCAAACCATAAGACTCTTAAATACAGAGAACGAACTGAGGGTTGCTGGAGGGTGGGCTAAATGGGGATAGGCATTGAGGAGGGCACTTGATGGAATGAGCACTGGGGATTATATGGAAGTGATTAATCACTAAATTCTACTCCTCAACCCAATCCTACACTATATGTTAATTACCTTGATTTTAAATCAAAAACAAAAAGACTAAACCAGGATTTCTCAACCTCAGTACTATTGACATTTTCAATTTTTTTGCTGGGGGCACCATCCTGTGCCTTATAGGATAGTTAGCATCATCCCTGGCCTCTACCCACTAGATGCCAGTAGCACTCTCCTCCCATGCTGTATCAACCAAAAATATCTCCAGATAGTCTCTAATGCTCCTGGGGAAATAATAGGGACACATTCATCCTGTGTTGAGACTCTTTGGGATAGTTTTCAGAATCTAGGCCATAACCCCTTAACTATAAACCCTGGGTGCAGGGATTATAGTTTTCCAAGGATGTATCACATCTCTCTGGACCAAATTCAAGAATAGATCAAACTCAAACTCATTGTATCTCTCTAAAACTTAAATTCTCAAACTTAGCTTCATGGTGAAACCACCCGAGAGCTTTATCAGAAAACACCAATGTTGGTGCCCCACCCAGAGAATTTCTAATCCAAATCTTCTGGGTGGGAGCCCAGGGAATATGTTTTGGGTTTGTTCTTTTTTTTTTTTTTTAAAGATTGATTGATTGATTGATTTGACAGAGAGAGAGAGAGAGATCCCAAGTAGGCAAAGAGGCTGGCAGAGAGAGAGGAGGAAGCGGGCTCCCCACTGAGCAGGGAGCCGGATGCGGGGCTTGATCCCAAGACCCTGAGATCATGACCTGAGCCGAAGGCAAAGGCTTTAACCCACTGAGCCACCCAGGCGCCCAGGCAATATGTTTTTTAAAGGCTCTCATGATTCTAGCTTTTGGAAAAACTGAGCTCCTCGAAGGTGGGACCCATCCTCTTCCATCTTGGTCTCTGAGGACAGAAAACAGTACTCACCCTGCATATTATGTGTACATACAGGGTATTACTTCCTGCTGAGAAAATGAATAGATGGGTGTAAAGTGAAAAGTCATAGGCTTTAATCCTTCTCCACTAACTGTAATTACCCTTGTGATTAAAAGTTCTCATAACAGAATTCAAATGATGTTCCACGCTGGCCTCAAAGTATGAGGTCACCACCTCCATTTTTTCTATTGATGACCTGGGTCGCTGTGGGGTTGGAACTCTGCAAGAGAACTCTTTCTATCTAAAGAAACCCTAACACTGGTTCTGGCCTGGCAGTCTTAGGGATGGAGCAGAGAGACAGGTGGCTGCCAGGATGCCCCAGATAGTCAGAGAGAGATCCTGTGGCCTTTACCCTCCAAAAGGGAGCTCAGATCACTGACTCTTCCATGGTGGATCTCAGGATTTCTCCCTCCACTCACTAGCTAGAGTTGCTGGCCTGCGGCACATCCTGCCTGGCTCAGTTTTAAGAGTGAAAAGCAGAGCACCCTATACATCCTCTCTGCCCTTCCTCAGGCCTGCTGTCAATCATCTGACACGACTTCCACTAAAGAGCAGATACCACTATGCTTTTGCAAAACAGACTTCAGATCCTCAAAGCATGGGCTGTCACAACAGAATAGAAAGCTACTGCCTTTTGGTTATTTTGCTGCCTTTTGTTCAGCTCTTTCACTATACAAATATTTGCATGAAAGGATAATCCTTTAAAGCATTTTTCTTCTTCTTGGTTGTCATGTTTCCTAGTCTACCTGACCTTGGCTTTTCTGACTATCCTGATATGCATCATGTGCTGCATTTGTTAAAATAGTCAGAGTGTGATTATTATTACATCCTGATTTGGAGGTTAACAAGAAGAGAGGAATCTGAGGAGCATTCAAGGGAGAAACATAAATCCCCAATGCCTCCAAGAAATAGATGCAGATCAGATGCATTTACTAGCCTGAAGTGGAAAGAACAGCAAGAGCCATTTTCAAATTGTCACTTTTATCCCAGAGTCAAACGGATCTTTGAAATTATAGTCTCCCCAAGGACCTGTGACTAACTCCAGTAATTAAGCTAAAGACCAACTCTCATTATTTCTGTACTAAATGCTCATATATGGATTCAGAGCCTTAATGAGCATTTGATCTTTTATATATTCCTTCCATTATGTACCATAATGCATTATTCTTTTATTAACATTCATCTCCCTAAGGTCACCTGGAAATTCCTTGATGGAAAGGGAGTTTTGTAAGTATAATTGTGGATGAAAATCTTTGCCAAATAGAGATCCTTCCACTTAAATAATCCAAGCTACAGTCATATTGTACCTAAAAGACTGGAATAGCCTCCAACTGGTCTTCCTACCTCTGCTCTCTCCTCTCCTCCTCCTGCACACAAACACACAAAAGCAAACGAAAGTTACAGAATTTTTTAAAGTAATCAGATAGTGTTATGCCCCATTCATAACCTCCATCGAAAAGTGAACAAGATATGTGCAGCCCCTGCCCCCAGGGAACTCCCAGTCTAGTAATCAGCACTGCAAGAAGCAGAGCCTGAGACAGGCATTCTTGTGCAAGTGAGTGATCTCAGAAGAATCCTGCATGAGGGGGCAGAAGCTGAACGAGATGCTAAGAAGTGGCTTCAGTGAAGCCAAACTTCAGCCTGATCTTGGCGGGGGGGGGAGCTCTGGAGCGTGAGAAGCGCTACATCCATGCCCCATATTGAAGAGAGGGGCATTTGTATCAGTCAGTCATTACTTGCAGGCTGTCCCCACAGGAGAGGCATATAATTCCAGGCATTTCTGGGCAAAGAGGCTCCCATTGGTAGAGGTAAATTTCTGGAGAAGGATGTATCAAGTGAGCCCTAAACAACCAACATGACCAGAAGCTGAGGATGTGTATGCCTAACTGGTGAAGGGATCTAGAAAGGCCACCAACAACATCTTCTTGCCCTTAAAGTGCTTAAAATTCAAACTACAAACCATGGCATACAAGATACTGCATGGCCTGGCCTTCCTCTCCAAATTCACCTTGCACCAGGCTCACTCCTGCTCACTGATCTCTAACCACACCGCTTGGTTTTCTGTTCCTTCAACATTCCACACTAGTTCCCAACCCAGAGAACTTACTGATCCCTTTCCCTCAATTCTTTGCTGGCTGGATCTTCCTCACTGTTCAAAACTCAGATATAATTATAACAATTATCTCCTTCTCAGAGAGACCCTCCTGATGATCCTATCTGAATGTGGTCATCATGTTGCTCCCTCCCTCACTGGCTACTCTCCATCCCAGTACCTTTTTTTTTTTTCAGTCATCCAAGATCCATTGTTTATGCACCACACCCAAGTGCTCCATGCAATACGTGCCCTCCTTAATACCCACCACCAGGCTCACCCATCCCCCCCTCCCCTCCATAACCCTCAGTTTGTTTCTCAGAGTCCACAGTTTCTCATGGTTCATCTCCCCTTCTGATTTACCCCAATTCACTTTTCCTTTCCTTCTCCTAGAGTCCTCTATTTTATTCCTTATGTTCCACAAGTAAGTGAAACCATATGATAATTGACTTTCTCTGCTTGACTTATTTCACTCAGCATAATCTCCTCCAGACCTGTCCATGTTGATACAAAAGTTGGGTATTCATCCTTTCTGATGGCTGAGTAATATTCCATTGTATATATGGACCACATCTTCTTTATCCATTCATCTGTTGAAGGGTATCTCAGCTCTTTCCACAGTTTGGCAATTGTGGACATTGCTGCTATGAACATTGGGGTACATACAGCCCTTCTTTTCACTACATCTGTATCTTTGGAGTAAATAGCCAGTAGTGCAATTGCAGGGTCCTAGGGTAGCTCTATTTTTAATTTTTTGAGGAATCTCCAGTTTTCCAAAGTGGCTTCACCAACTTTCAGTGATGAGCATAGTTGCCTTCTAGTACCCTCTTTTATAGTAAATATCTGTTTACTTATTTACTGTTTATTTCCCCCAATACACTAGACTCTGGAAGCAGCTTACCACTGTATACCTAGCCTACAGCAGGCCCAAGCAGGCAACAGATTCTCAAAATTATTTATTCATTAAATGACTGAATAAATGAATGAAACATGCCTGAGTTTCCTCCCAGCTTTAATTTTTCTGAACTACAATAAAATCTCGTGTTGTAGATGACATGCATTCCTAAAAACTAAGGGTTCTCTTGAGGATCAAAATGATAAAAATAAAAAAGTAGCCTATAATGTGTTACTGGATATCAGTCATTATTTGTCTCATTCTTGAACTCCTTTAACTATTGGCACAAAGTCCATGGAGAAACTTGGATCATTACTTAAAGCCTTCTTTTATTAAAAGAAAAGAAAAAAGAAAAATTACTTAAATATAAAATATCAGGGCGCCTGGGTGGCTCAGTGGGTTAAAGCCGCTGCCTTCGGCTCAGGTCATGATCCCAGGGTCCTGGGATCAAGGCCCACATCGGGCTCTCTGCTCAGCAGGGAGCCTGCTTCCTCCTCTCTCCTCTCTCCTCTCTCTCTGCCTGCCTCTCTGCCTACTTGTAATCTCTCTCTGTGTCAAATGAACAAATAAAATCTTTAAAAATATATATATATATATAAAATATCACTGTTTGATTAACAAAGCTAGTAATATTTTGTCTCCAAAACTGAATCCTGAAGAAATTATCAATTTTTGTACTTATTATTCAAAGGAAAAAAAAACATCTGATGTATTATCATTTGACTGTCTGCTTACTCCCCTTCTAATAGGTATTAGCTCTTTCTAAACAGGCATAATTACAAATTGAAGAAGGAGGAGACAATCATGTGACACCTATTATCAGCTAAATCTGTGGACATTAGAAAGTAAGATCCACTTCCTGCCATCAGGAGCTTACATCCTAAAGGGTTACAGAGACCCAAATCCAGTCCTTTGTCCAACAAAGAAAGGAAAGATTAGCGCAGACAAAAATGATGGCTTTAAGGAAGAAGAGGAGGTAGCTTCTGATTCAGACTGTAGAAGATATGTCAGAGCTCAAAAGAAAATGGGAATGAAGATCTTCCAGGCAAGGAAAAGGGGGGAAAGCACAAAGGTATGATAATGTTTGGAGAACTGCAGATGGTCACATGAGGGCATCTGGGAAGAGAGGAGGTTAGGGAGGAAGGGACAAAATGGGGGTGGGGACTGGGGACCAGGGGCCTGGGGCTGTAGGAAATGCGACCTGCTGGGGATGTGGGGCCAGATGTGCTGGACTGTAGAGATGTGCTGAAATGTACAGCCTTCAATCCATAATGGAAATGGAAGCCATGATGCTGTCTTTACAGGTTCCCTCTATAATCTTATTTATTACACAAACAGCATAACAAAAGGAATACTATTTTTTTAGTACCAATAGTTTTATACAACTGAACTGGTTTCATCAGTACTTTGCAAGCATTAGATGTTATTAGCATTTTTTCCTCTAATTTAGTAGATGTAAGATACTGTCTTATGCATATTTTAAAATGCATTCCTCTGGTCATTAGACAGATGAGCATCTTCTATGTGAAATCCCCCCACCCACAACCACTCACTATACAACACCACCAATATCCTTTAGCATGTGCATACTGGAACCTGACCTTATCCATGTTGATATGAATGGCTCTTGTGCAATACAGAACTTTTTACATATTGGGGGCCAAGTCAGTGCTGTCATGACTGTAGATAGGCTTGCTTCCATAAGACAGTTCAAGTAACAGGGAGAATGGAAACTAGCTAAGATCCAACTGAAGGAGTCTGGTGGGAGGTGATGAAGGCCTGAAGTAAGGTGGTAGCTGTGTTTGCGAAAAGGAGGAAGAAATCGGTAGAACTGGTTTTTTTGGACGTAGAAAACAGGACTTTGCAATCCAGGGCACATATTCAACCTAGAAGATTCTGTGGAGTCAGGTCTACCAACCACTGGACAAAGTATATTACTGGGATCCCTAAATTGGCCTAACAGAGACTTCATTTAGGGGACAGAGGGTACAGGAGGCCATTTTGGAGCCTGGGGGACTTTGGAACATGATTAGGCAGGGCAGGGTCAGAATAAATGGATAAATGTGGGCTACTAGCACATTACAAATGCTGTCTTTCAGGAATTATTCTGACCTGTAGCAGGTAGTAGTTAAGGGACCAGCTACATATTATCTGGGTGGCATCATAAATGTTCAATAAATGTTGGCTCCTAACATTACTTGTTCTAAGCCATGTGAAATTTGGCCCGGCTTCTCCTACCCAGGTTGCCCGGAAATCCTATCTCAGTCACTCTGGGGCATCCTCCTCTGTCACACCACAGTCCTGAAAACTCACCTGTGCACCCAAAGGAGAGCTCTTGGCCTGTCCACTTCTCCTTGGGGACAACTGTGGCCCTAGTATGCACTGATCACCATCTGCTCAAGCTGTAGCTCCATCTAATTTATTCATCAGTTTGGTTTTGAACCATACTGCTTTAGTTGTTTCAGCACTTCCTCTGTCCCAAAGAGTATAAAAGGTGTTGGGAATACAATAAAACAAAACAGACAAGAATCCCTTCCCTCAAGGAGCTTCCAATGAAGCAGGATCTGTGGGCCAGACTACTGCTGGGGTCCTCACCTTCCACAAGGAAGCCAATATCAGGGTCAATCCCCTCAGTATTTTTGAATGACCCCTATCTGGGAATACTTCTACCTCTGGGGCACAATTCAATTGCAAACTGATGTCTACACCCCACAGAAAACTCGTAGAGGCCATTTCCTTCTTCTCATCTCAGGAAGCATCTTTCTAATACCAGGTACCCTCCTCCAGCCCCCACCTTCACTGGACCTCGATCCCCCAAAAAGGCCACCATGTGGCCTTCGGAACCATCGCTAAAACTCAAAAAAACTGCACTTCCTCCTGAGCCAGGACTACCTCACTCACAGAACCCTCTCAGCCTCCTCCTCAGAAGGCAGGAACCAAAACACCACTCATTCTCCCAGAATGACCCTTCAGCTGAGAAAACATGATGGGCTCATCTTCAGGGCAGGTTATTCAGACACCCAGTGATGCCAAGGGGATCGAGGCAGGGGCATCTAAAGTTCATTGGGCAGGAGGTGGCAACTGGGCTACAGAGCTGTCAGAAGGAAGGAAGACACAGAATGGACTCATGGGTCTGATGAGCCAAGGAAATTAACACGATTTTGAGAGATCAACTGCAGCAGAGTTCAGGGACCAGATTTCAGATAGACCCATGGCTGTAGGATAGGTCAAGAACATGGGTGACCAAAAAAAAAAAAAAAAAAAAAAAAAAAAAAAAAAAAAAAAAAGAACATGGGTGAGAGCCAGCTCTGATTAGGAGGGATACTTCTTCCTCTAGGAAGAAGAAGAGAGGAAGAGCATCCCAGCTGAGAAGAGGTGAAAGCTGTGGAGGGAGCTCTTGCTCAACTGCCCCAGGGAAAAGGAGGCAAGACAGAGTGCTGGGGGCTGAAAGTAAATATAGGCATTCAATATATCTTCTGGTGCACAGAACTTAGTGGCCAAAAAAACCACAAATTATTTTATCTGGTTATAATTCTGTGGGTCAGGAAACCTGGCATGGCTCAAGAAAGAAGTTCTTACGGCCACAGTGTATCAGCTGGAGTCATTTGCTCAGTTGTATTCAATTGGTGGTTATGTTGGAATGGAAGGTTCCAGAAGTCTTCACTTAAATGTCTGGCACACGAATGCCCTTTTATACAGACTTCATCAGTCAGTCAGTCTCCCTCTCTCTCTTCCCCTCTCCTTCTCTTTCTCTCTCTTTCCCATCCCCCACCTCCACCCCACTAGCTATGTTGCATTCCCTAACAGCACAGTGATCTTAGGAAGCTGGTCTCTTACAAGGCAGTTGCCTTTAAAGGAGCTTCCCCAGGAGTGAGGAGAGATGCTAAAGATCTCCAAGGACCAGTCTTGGAAAATTCTGTGGCTTCACTTCTGCCACATTCTATTGATCCAAACAGATCACTGAGAACTAGCCCAACCTCAGTGGCAGTAGAAAGAGACCCCACCTCTGTCACTTTGCAGAGCATGTGAGATGGGAGCTACTGCTGTCACCCTCTTTAGAAATGCCATATGCCCCAGGTGGAAAAAAAAGTTAGAGTTCCTATTTGTCGGGGTACATGGTAGTTAAGGAGATGGGCTGGAAGATTCATTCATTCACTAACTCAACAAATATTTATTGAGAGCCTACTATGTACTGGACCCTGTTCTGAGTACTACGGATACAGTGCAATAAAAAAAATTCCTTTGCCCTTATGGAACTGACATTCTAGGGCAGTAACAGACAATAAATGTATAATGTAAATTATGGTGGCTTCTAAGTGATATAAAGCTAAATAAAGCAGGGTGAAAGAAAGCAAGGGACTGTTTGGTAGGCAGAGGAAAGACTTCTGTTTTGATCAGGGTGGTCAAGTGAAGCCTTAGTATGTTTCAAGAAGGGTGAGGAGGCTAGTGGAGCTTCATCACCCTGAGAAAAATGAAGAGTGTCAGGTTGGAAGTACTCAAGGACCAGATTATCAAAAATCTCGCAGACATGGGAAGAAATGTTCTTTTTCTCTATCCACCATGAGTGATCACTGCTCTGGCCTCTTGTCCAGATGAAGGTGGCTCAGTTCTTCGCAGAAACCCATCCACACTGGCCCCTTCTCGGTCCTGGGGGACTTGAGGGGAGGGGAGATTACAGAATCCACCATCATTCTTGTGCCCTCTGATTCATCCTCAGGTCACCGGGCTTCCCTTCTGGATTCTCAGAGCTTGGGGTAGTGTCTTTACTATATGTTTGACATTATAGCAAGGAGAATCTATCCAAATTTGGCCCGGAAAAAAACATAAAAAGAATTCTACAAAGATCCAGATGGCTTTATAAATTAAATTAAACTCACAACTAGCCCAGAAACTTTCCCCATCATAATTACATTATTGATCATTAACATTTAAAGAAGCTGCAAACAGAATCCTGGATATCGCAATAAATTATCATTGTCTGCTGGGCAGGTTCCATGAATCAGGTGCCTCTGGAGCCTTTTGAGACTGTCTGATGCTGTAATTTAAATGATGTTGTTCTGCTCTTTGGTAAGTGGGAGTGCAGCAGGGGGAGAAGCGGGGACAAGTGTGTGTGCACAAACAGTCTACATCATGGGACCTCTGGCCCATATATCTACAAATAAAAGAAAGACTGTTACAACTCCTCCTAGCTCCTAAGGCACACTTCCTCTGAGGCATGCTTAGTCTCCATCCTAGGGTGACACTAGACTCCTGAGTGGCTCCCATCTCCCACTGCTCCCCAAAGGACATCCTACCCCGAGCTACCTGCATTTCTCCTGACACACCAGGCTCTGAAGCATCACTAATAATAACAACAACAATCTATTAGGTGCTTAATCTGTGCCCTTCCCCATACCAAGTGTTTTGAATGCACTCAGTCACGGCACCTTCAATATCATCATGCCCACTTTCCAATGAAATACATCTGGCTGAGAGGCAGAGTCGAGATTTAAAACAGGATCTATCTGACTTTGGAGGTCCAAAATCTTTGCAGCTCCTTTTCTTCAGCATGCTCTTCCTGACTCTCTTGATGTCCTGCTAACAGACTACATAGCTCAACTCAGGAAACCCTCCTCCTCTAGGAAGTCTTCCCTCACTGTCCCTCCACGTCCCCTCTTGGTGCTTCTTCTCTTTCATGGCATCCTGATCTAAAACCCCTGCTATAGCACTGACTGAGCTACAATGAATGTGCCTGCTGTCCTATCTCCCTGACGAGACTTTGAGGGCCATGAAAGCCATAACATTATTTTTAACTTTTGTGTTCCTGGTATCTAGCTTAGTAGGTATTTTCCAGATGGACGGAAAATGGATGGATGGATGGATGGACGGATGGATAGAAATTTATGCATACATAGATGTAACCTTAAACATAGCACAATAACTTGTAAGACTCAGTTTCTACTTCTGAACAATATGAACATTCTGAGAGAAGGAAAAAATGTTACTTCCATGGGCTGATTAAAAACCAGCACTCGAAGTAAGACCGAAATTAACTCAACCCATCAAGAACTTTTCTATAAATATATACATATATATGTCTTGGAAGTTGACCCCTGAATGACAAGGGGGACGACTACCTCTTCAAATACTAAGCAGAAGTGTCAAGAGGACCTTTGCATTGGTCGCTGAATATTCATACCCGTCATTTGACATGGAAGAATGACGTCCAGCAGTCACCTGCATGACCAGAACGTGCCTTCGCCAGAAATAAACACTGCGTGTTTCCTAGTGTTTAGGGTGTGATACGTTTCCACATTTCCCAGAGAAGTGAACAGAGCAACTGGGGATGTCCAGGCTGGAAGCACGGGTAACAGAACAGGCACCAATACCACTAAGAGAAAAAGAAAGCAACCTGTACTAAGTAGCTGGCTAAGGTATGCACCAGGCTCTCTGTCAAGTAACAATGTCCCTTAAGGTATCAGATGACAGAAATGGGAAGTGCAACATCAAGAATTAGAAACACCCCTTAAAAGTTGTCTGTGTGCTCATAATTCTAGAGAATTGTGGTAGTTGTCGGGGAGGGGGTGTTCTTCAAAGATACCTCCTTTTGCTTGCATGGGGCCCAGAAGTATATGAGAAGGAACTTGAACACTGTTTACACTGGGTTTAACTTTGTTGCTCAGGTTGGTGCTGGAAAGAAGAGCAGGAAATAAGGTTAATGTTATGGAAAGACAGAAAGACAAACTCCCAGAAGTGAGGACAAGTCTGGCCAAAACCTGAACATAGGGGTGAGCAGGAGTTCTCAGTTCAGTATGAGGCGGTTCTCAGACCCACCCTGACCTCCCCACAAGCCAAGATGAGCTAGCTGTTTGTAAGGAACTTAAGAGTACTGGCTCAGGATCTCACACCTCTGTCCATCTAGCTTTTGGGAACCTAATTCATATAGTCGAATAGAGGTAAAATGAATAAGACAAGTAATCCTCCACTTGGGAGTCACCAAAACAGAATTACACAGGCCTGAACACTGAGGAGAAACTGCGGAACAATGGAAGGCTTTAATTCACCCTGGGCATAAGTTCCAGTGACTCTACTGGGGGAGTGCCCTGCACAAAAGATGGGCATGAGAAGACACAGGCATTTTTGGGGTAGACAGATGGAGCTGTTGAGATAGGCATGATGGTGAGCAAGGGGCCATGTGTGCTGAGAAAGTGGATGGCCCACACACCAAAGAGGCATTCAAGGTCCTGAAGAATTCAGTACCTCCTACCACGTGGGAGCCCAAGAAACCAGCAGCAGAACTGCAGGAGAAAGCCCCTAAGAGCAGAGTAGAGAGCAGGGGGCTAGACACACTCCACAGCGACACGGAGCAGCCCAGGAGGCTTCAGTGCAAGCACAACAGCAGGAGAGGGAGAGGACGGTAGGACAGCCAGCGCAGGACTACAGACATGCCATAGGAGCTGTGCCTGTGCACTGGCTCAGCCACCTGGGAATATTTCAGAAAACATTAATATTTGAATCAAGGAGGAATACATAGGAGGAGGCCATCATAAGAAAATTCTTGCCATCCAGCCTGGAAGGGCCCTGAAACATCAGGATTTGGGAATTCACAACCTTCCCAAAGGCAAAGGCCTTGATCACCTTGCATACTGCTGTGTTCTCCAGGCCTAAGGTTCTTGGCACCAGTAGCAATCAGCATTTACTATCTGTCTGGTGGGTAGAGATGGATGCATGCCTACCCATGGAACTGGTCTGTGCTCATCAGCTGACAAGGCCTACAACATTTGGGTCACTTATCGGCTATTATTTTAATGTTCACATCTCATATCAAGATACTGGTAATAGTCACATTTTAGAAGTGTTCAAAATTCAGAAGCTACAATTTTAGAAAGTTTGAATTTTAAAAGAAACTAAATCCTGAGTATGTTTTAAATGTAAAACTGTATATACGAATAAAAGCATTAAGTAAAAATAAAACATGGGCAAAATATACATTACACATACATGAGCATTATAATATAAATTCATAAAAGATGAAATCAACTTTAAAGTGTGATTTTAAAATAATTACACTAAGTGGGTTGCCTGGGTGGCTCAGTCAGTTAAGTGTTTAACTCCTGACTTCAGCAAAGGTCATGATCTCAGCATTCTGAGATTAAGCCCCACATTGGGCTCTACACTGGGCATTGAGCCTGCTTAAGATTCTCTCTCTCCCTCTGCACCCCACCCTATCTCATGCAAACATGCACTCTCTCTCTCAAAAAACAAATAATAACAATAATAATAATAATTACATAAAGGTGAAATGTGAAGTATGATTTTTTTAAAGGTTTTATTTATTTATTTATTTGACAGATCACAAGTAGGCAGAGAGGCAGGCAGAGAGAGAGGGGGAAGCAGGCTCCCCACTGAGCAGAGATCCCGATGCAGGCCTTGATCCCAGCACCCTGAGATCATGACCTGAGCTGAAGGCAGAGGTTTTAACCCACTGAGCCACCCAGGCACCTGTGAAGTATGATTTTAAAAAGGAAAGCATATCTATACATTATTACTGAATTATATGCATGCACACTTCTCTGCAACACAAACTTGAAAAATTTGGTATTGCCAAGTTGTAAGTCAACTCCAAACAGCTCCCTCTAATTCATTCATCTGTAACTGACTTAATATTTTAGTGGATAATTTGATAAAAGCATTTTGAAAAATGTATGATCACCCCACTCTACCACCCTACCACAAGCTCCATCAACCTAGGACTAGAATTTTTGCTTTGGTAAAAACTGCGTTTTCTATTTTAAGAAAGTATGTCAAGTCTTTGTCTTCCTTTAATTAATTAAATATAGATGCAAATTTCCTGTATCAATATCAGTACCTTTAAATATATGCTCTCCTTGTTGATAAAGTCTTTGAACTAGATTAAGAATCATTCTTGCAAGAAAAACTTAAATCAAATTTCTTCCTCTTACCATGAAAACTGTAGAGGAATATTCTGTAAGTGAGCATACCTTTAAATGATTTAAAAAATTAATGGTTGATAAAATTCTTTGGACAGGGCTTAACAGAGAAATGATTTATATTTCTGACTTTTATTACAGAAATAAAATATTATACCAGTAAAAAAAAAACTGTGATTTTGGCACTTTAAAACTGAACTGAAAGCCAAAAACTGAACTATATTTCCTGAACCTTGAAAACCCCTTTGAGTTAGGCATGATTACGGTCATTTTATAGATGGAGAAACTGATATCTGAGAAGGTAAGCCACTCTGTTCCTCACTCATCAGTGGCAGAGCCAAGACTGGCATCAGGTTTCACGCTGACAGGAAACCTGTGCATGCTCCATGACCCCCTGAATCTCTGCACCCAAGGGACAGCAAAGTCACCAGGAAAGGTCGGCAGAGTTACAGATTCAACTCGGGAACATTATTCAGTCAGAACTCAGGCTCAGAAAATTATCCAAAACTACAGCTCTTCTGGTTAAGATGTCAGAGTCAGGGAGGACTTGGCAAGAGCCCCAAGATACTAATGAGGTCCTCCGCAAAGCAGTTTTTTGACTGGAGTCTGTACTTTTCAAGGCTGTAAATCTGGACTTAGGTGGCTTCCACATTAACCTAGTTCCTGGCCAAGTGGTGACCAGGCAGGGAGCTACTGCTGAATCAGCCACTGCTGCTCCTGTGTGCAGACAGAAGAGGGCACCCAGGATTTTATCATCAGTGTGATGACTCACTCCTTTTAGGAAGATAAAGTTGTCGAAGAAACTGGCTTCGAGTCCCTCCCCTTGTGTATTCTTGATTTTTATCTCCACTGGGACTTGGCTGGCCCACTGACACAAGCACAGAGAGATGAGAGCTCTAACAGCATCTTAAATCATGAGGCCCCCTGGCCTCTGTGGGCTTGGAGAAATCACTGTGCTCCCTCGCACTTTGGCACATCTGCCTCATTGAAAAGCTACCTTGTGGAAAGACAGGAAAACAGTTCAAAACACTGTCTTTGGAGTCAGACTGGCCTGGCTTCAAGTCCAGACCATGTCACAATCACTTTTATGATTATAGCCAAGTTACTTGATTTCTGTGTCTCATACTTCCATATTTAAAATAAGAACATAACAGTAGCCATCTCAAGGAAGTGAAGGGAGGGTTAAACAATACGGTGACTGTTAAGGACAAAGCCTGACACAGAACAGATGTTCAATAAACATCAGCTATTCTTTATTAAAATAATAATTATTATTATTTTGTGACTATTTCTTAGTTGATGTCAGCTTACAGTGGTAATGGCATACATAGATATTAAACAATCCTCATCCGATCCAGAAGATAATCTTCATACCCTACTTTAGTCTCATGTTTCAATCCTCTCCTGCACAAGAATACAGAAGCCTGGTTTACTTTGTATCACCTCTCCCTGTTTGCCTTCTAGCAAAGACGTGAAGACAGTTAAATGTTCATCAGACCCTGAGTAATACAGAATTTGTTATATTTAGAAATTATGCTGAAATGATGACTCACAGAGAAAATCATGGAGCAAATCTTACAGGCTCCAGAAGAACACGCAATTTATCACTCAACAGATGTTACTATTATGAGCACCTATTATGTGTAAAACATAAGGCTGCACACCTTGGGGATACAAAGACAGTGGCTTCCTTCAAAGAACTTAAAAACAGCAGAAGAGAGAAGATGTCAACACAATATGATAGCTCTTCACAACTTGACCCTTCAGCCATGAATGCCAAGTGAGTGGCCACAAAACAAGACCCAGAGGAGTCCAAGACATCTCAGGGGGCTGAAGGATTTGGTAGGACATGAAAGTGGAAAGCTGGGTCTCAAAGGCTGATTAGAAAGTGAATCACAGAGGAGAAGGATGAACACAGATGGGTAGGCTACACAGGCCATGTCTGGGAACAGTGTGTGGAACAGCTTGGCTAGAGAGGAAGGCCCAAGTAGATAATCCAAGAAGGTCTGCTAGACGCTGCTTCCATTTCTCCTGTGGTTTCAGGCTAGCGCATAACCCTAAGTGCGGAGGCCGGAGTCCCCGCCCAGGTATGGAGAGCCGCCTCTGTGGCACCCTGAGAGCAGAGACAGTCATCTGGATCCTGCGGGACTCTGGTCATGACAGTGAAGTCAGACTGGAAACCCAGTGACCTCGTCAGCACCCTGTGGGCTCGGTGCTGTGGGAGGACTCCTGGCGAGCCATGGCAAATCATGTCCTTAGCATGCACCTCCAGGAGGGTGGCCCAGGCCCGTGGCCATTGCACCTGCAACCACTCAGGAAAAGGCTCGCCCACAGCTCTGGAAGAAGTCCAGCACCATTTGTTTAGGTCTGCCCCCCAGAAACTAAAGCACAGGCTATTCACGAACAAGAGACTCCATGAGAAAAACCATTCTGTCTCTGGTAAGAGACAAGCAGCTAAGTCACAGGTACAGTGATCAAAGAGCTCAGTGTTGCGAGTAACTCACCATTTGTGTCATTCTAGTCGGTCTATAAAATTGGAAGACTGCTTATTTTGAGGTGGGAGAGAGTTTTCCCTGCTGTCCCTAGAAAACTGGAACAGAGAACAATGCAGCAAGCTACTCAACTGAACAGATGATAACAAATCCTCATAGGAGGGAAGAGCCTTCGGAAGTAGCCATCTCCTCTCACAGCAGACTTGCAGGATGGTTCAGGGAGGAGCTGGCTGCCAGGCTGAACACCCAGCTGTAGGAATAACGGAGAAGCACACCAGGGCTGGTTAAGCTTATGGGTGCACAAGTGGAAGAGGAGGCGCAGGGGGCCCAGAATCAAGAGAGAGACATCTGTACAGGCATCCGAATGGATTCTCCCAGAAATGAGAGGGACGTCTGAAAGACACCCAGAGTAGCCAGAAAAAGGAGCATTTTGCAGGTGGTACTGCAAAAAGGTGAAGCCAGGGAGGCAGCAATGCATATGAAACAAAGAAGCAAAAATCCCCTTGACCTGAGCTCCCATACCAGTCTCCCTCGCTGGCTCATTTCCTGGGTAGCCCCCCTCCAGATGAGGGTATGAAATTTTTCCTGATAAGATCTTTAAACTCCTGGCTCGACCGCCTTTGGTAATGAAGCAAGTTGTTGTCATTGTTTTCCTGTCTCCTGGCACTTGTACAGTGAAAACAAATTCACTCAAGACATGAATTCAGTCATTTACCTGTTCACTATGCCTCCTGGGAAAACAAGCAAACTTTTAGCCTTTTGTACCTATGTGTGTCTTCCAGGTGTGCTGATATAGCCAAAAGTGCTGGAAATCTGCCAAACTATAGGGACAGTGAGTAAGGAAGGCCACTCTGGTCCTGTAGATGGTTCCAGATTTGCAGCTTCGAGCTATGCCATTTACTCATGCAAATGGCACTGCCTGCGTACCCATTCACTGAACACCACACTAAAGGTCCGTCGGAGCCATCCAGGAGGAGTTTTCTCTCTGATAGAGAATTATCCAGGCATATCACTATGACAAAAGGGAGAGACCAAGAATTGGAGGAGAGGCGAGAAAGAGATTCGCACCTCAGTGGGCAGGGTGAGCTTTCAGGAAAGACAGAGTGAACTGAACAAAACCTGGATGGTAGCAATGAGAGGGAAAGCATGCCGGGGAGCAGAGACCCCTTGAGCAAAGGCTCAGTGAGGGTCAAGCTTGGGACAGGCTCTGCGAAGAACGCTGTCAGAGTCAGGCCAGAGCCTAGGGATGGGAGGGAAAAGAGTCAGAGTCAAGGTGGAACAACAGCTGGAAGTCAGGCTTGAGACTCTATCCCCAACTCCTCCTTCTATTGCTCTCCTCTCCTCCCTTTTTCTTCCTTTCATTCCCTTTCACTTGCTTCCTTTCTCCCCAATGAAAATCCCCTCCATCTATGCCTCCATGGCTCCATTATCCCAAACAGCACAAATGGAGTGGATGGGGACTAGCACAGAACTTCCACTGCTCTGAAGAAGCCAGGCAGAGAGTAAGTGCCCTACCCCCAGGAGGACACAGCCCACCGCCACAGAGTACAAGGAGACACCCAGAACTCTGGTTGGAAAACCATATGCGCATCTCTGGGGCACGTCTGCAATCTGGAGGCTCACAGAGATGCCCTCCTGCTTGGCGGCCAGAATGAGGCAGTGACCTGACCCAGAAGAGATGCAGGAGGTATCCCCCGGGAGAGGCAATGTAAGGAAGTGGTTAAGAATGCTGACTCTGGAGTCAGACGTGAACAGTGATAGTACCATCAGCTTTCCAATGAGCATAACACTTCCCACCTTATTGTGTTAAAAGGATTAAATGAGAAAATGTTCATAATGTACTCAGCACAAAACCCAATCCCTGTGAGTGCTCAATAAATGTTAGCTTTTTATTGTTTTATTTATGACAGAGAACTAAGACCAGGAAGGACTAAAGTCCAAGCTAACTACATCCAGAGCACTCCAGAAGGAGCTTAATGGAATACAAAGACCTCAGGCTTTGGAGTCAGAAAGACCCAAGCTGGAACCAGTTTCTAGCAGTGGGACTGTGGGCAGCTTGAGATGACTCAGCCTCCGCTCCCTCACCTGCAAGATGGGCAGGAAAGCACATCTTCATTGGTATACAAGGATGTGTAGACATCCAGTTTTCGGAGGGTTATTGTGAGGATTATAGCCAACATAACTAAAATTCCTTCATGTAGTAGGTCCTCAATAATTAATAGCAAGAAACACTCAAGCCGTGACTTCAAAAATTTTTACTTTGTCTGGTTCCCATGCTGAGAGGCTCCTTGAAAGAGGTAGAATTTTTTGGATTCCCCATCCAGAGTTCCAAGCCCCACACCTTTCTTTTCTCACTCCCACCACCATCCGCACAGAACTATCTTAGATTATCCTCTTGTGGTGGCCACTTGAGAGCAGCATGGCTAAATAAATAGGTTCAATGAGCATGGTGACAATGTGGGTTCCATACCAGAATGCTCCACTGATTTAAAACTTAATACAACAATGGCAATTTCTGCTTTTTTAAATTGCAATAGAGCCTACTAAATTCTTCAGGAATTTTTCACTCTAAAACACCACGCCTACTCAATCCTCTGCTGATGGCATAAACTCAGCAAGGAGAAGAGCCAAGAGAACTATTCAGACATCCCTGGGCGGGGGGTGTGGAGCAGAAGTGGTAATAAGAACAGAACCAGCAGTCATACCTTTAATACTGAGCACCAGGCCATGTCTGGGGCACCCAACACATTTTTTCCACCTCTCTTGGACCATGAAACTAGGAGCCAGGAAGTGGCTTGCTCAAGGTCACACAGCTAGGAAACAGCAGATCATCAGCCATCACTGGGCCCTCTGATGGTTTATCCGTATAAAAGAAAGTCGTTTTATCTACAGGCACTGGATTTTCTAAATTTTGTTCCAGCTAAGTTATTCTTCGGCTGATCAAATCATGCTTTCTCATCTCATCATTTTGTAAATGAGACTTGGTGTCTGAGGGAAAAACCTGTGCTTAAAGGATATGGAAAGCACACAGTCTCAGAACCTCTGAGCTCAAACATAGTTGACTTTTCCTCCCAGTGAAAAGTGCAAAATGCAGGACTGAAAAGCTTGTAAGGCAGTAGAGGGGAGGGGCACCGAGGAGGGAGTGCCTCACGGATGGAGCAGATGGAGCGCTCTGTAAGCTCTGTAACCAGAGGACAGGTATCAGGGTGCAGAATACACTTGACAGCAGAGACCAGCCCATTTTGAGCTAACTGCCTGGATAAATCAAGCTGCACTTTCAGTGGAGGATGGGGCAGGAGGGACTGGCTAGAGAGAGTGGCCTCACCCATGTTGCGAGAGGACATGGCCCTTCCCAGAGACACCAACACTTCAAGAGTCTGTCTGCTCACATAAGATGGAGACGAGAATAAAGACAAGAGGGTGAGGGAGAGCTGTAGAGAAGAGGAGGAGGAAGAGAGAACTAGAGGAAGAGGGACAGAGAAAATGGACAAGGAAAGCAGAGTCTTGGGCTTACTATTATTTATTGCATACTAATATAGTGCTGACTATTTGCCAGGTACTCTTCTAAGCACTTTACAAATACTAACTTACTTAAACCTCATGATTAGCTTCATTCCCAGAAGAGGGAAGCTAAGCGCACTAAGAGTCAATACAGCCAGCAAATGTCAGGACCAGGACTTGAACCCAGGAAGCCAGGCACCAGTCCATGCCCTTACACACCCTGCATGAGGAAAGCCTTCGACCCTGTTATGATGGGAGCATCTGACCCAAGGGCATAAGCATGCTGTAAGACAGTCCTAAAAATAGTTAGTTTGTTGGTTAGTTAGTTAGTTGGTTAAGGAATGTTTGTAGCTCTTCAACAACTATGTATTCTTACAACATCAGCTATTTCCTTGCGAATGAATATAAAGCAGGGAAACAGTGAAGGTTCTCCTTTGGGCTATAAAAGGAAAAGTACAGCCCACAGATCAAATAAAAGCAGAACAACAGCCAAGACTGAGCAAATATGCCCAAGAGTTCCCATATGCCGGCACTGTAGTCTATGTCACCAAGGGCTAGGAGGAACAAGACGCTTAGGTGAGATTTTAACAGAAAAGTAACTTTGGGTGTAACTTGTTATGTTAACCATGACAGCTGGTCAAACGAGCCACTAGGATAACTATCAAGAGATGGACTAAAAAACCAGCAGCCACATGATTCCTGGTCCCTTCTGACTCTCGGGTCCTGCTTTCCAGCCAATCTGCTTGTCCATCGTAGGGATCCTGGCTCAGAGTTTCCGCTTATCTCTGCAACTTTACTTGCCTCAGCTTCCCCCTCCTTCCCCAGTTCTCTGCCCAGTCCCCCAGGTGGCTGGATTTATTTTCTCTACACATGCCTGATCATGGACATGGCCGGACTGATTTTCTCTGACGAGGCCACTCAGCTCCACGTAAGCCCACCGTAACAGATTCTTAGCCCCAGGCCATCAGGAACTCCCTGCTATGAAGAGTAGGAATCACAGGGCTGGGAAAACTGAGGTGTTCTCATCAGTTCCTCCTGTGAAGAACTTCCATAAAAAGTGTACCACCCTCAGACCACGATGGTTTGGGGTGAGACTGGCCTGGGCAAAGCCCTTGGTGTCATCCTTCCTTTTGTGAGTTAGATGCCAAAGAAAGCACACCCAGGACAACACTGATTTTCTGTGTTCCCATTCTAGTCTAGCTGTGGGCTTTTCTTCCGTCCGTTCCTTTCTGACCCTACTTCTGAAAATCCTTCCCCTGCCTACCTCCCCGCTCCCCACCTCACCCTGCAGGAATTCTTCCTGTCTTTGTTCCCTAGCTGAGTGTCCTTTTGGTTAGACTGTTGTGTCCTGATGGCATCCTTATGGTACTCTCATCTTGCTGGGATCACAGATGATCTCTCTCTGTGCTTCAAAAGCACAGTGGAAAAATTCCTTTGCTACATACTGAATTTCAAAAGCCTACCACGAGTACAGAAAAGTGCCCATATAAAGATAAATAATCTGGGCTTCAGCTATTAGTTGCTGTCAGCTTTCTGGGAGCAATATACTATGAAGTCTGTCTGTAAATTAATACCATGTTTGGAGCTAGGTTGTTTTATTATGGGGGAAGAACTGCAGCTATAAAAATTAGCAAATGTCTAATCAGAAGAAGACAGTCTCAAGAGAGCCCCCTTGTTTTAGTTGTGACCACTGTCTTCCTCTGAGGCACACAAGGGAGAGAAGGAATGGTCCCCACCGTGTTCTGTCTCGACATTTCTTCCCCTCCAGCTCTGCTGCTCAATCTGTTGTGCTGACTTATCTGTAGGAGGCAGGAATAAAAGCCTGATGGACTCTCCCAGGATAGAGACCAATGAGGAGCTCGGCCCTGGAGCCCTTCTAGAGCAGCTACAGCACAGGGAGCCACTGGGTGAGCCAAGTGGCCTTCTGCTAATTCATGAGCAGACGTGCCACCTTCTAATCAGACTGTGAGTTTCTCCAGAGCAGATCCCTTTCGGCACCCAGAGAAGGCTGGCTGTCGAAAAACAACACTGACTGCCCCCCGTGCCCACTCCCCATCCCTCTGAGGGGTCTCAGCTCCCAGAGAGCTGACCATTACTAAAACACCCACATGGCTTCCTGTTGCTTGTTCCACTCTGCTGTGAGCCAGAAAGGGCACAGAAAAGCCTGTCGCCTGCTGCCTGGCAAGTCCTACCCTAGGCTGAGGAGGATCCCCAGCTCTCGTCCTTAGAGGGAAAGACCACAGTGGTTGCTATGGGTCCAATAATGCTACCAAGAAAGCTTCACTGTCACTAACGTTTGAGGACTGGTATTATCAGGGGCTGCCACATGGCCAAAGAAACCTTTGATAGTGTCTTCACACACCACCTGGCTGCTGCCTTGAGTTTCCAGAAACTGGAAACAAAAACATGCTGCCATTTGCATTGAGAATGTTTTAAAACACTTGTATTTATACTATTCTTAAAATGAAAAGGAAATGTTTTTACATTTCCTCATAATCACCGCACATGTCCCCTTAATACCAATGAGGCAAATGGGATGAAAGTTGGCGTACTGTGCTCAGAGTAATCAGATGAAAAGTCAGACCCTTTGAAGAATGCCCAGTGTGTCTGCTCGAGCCCATGGATGCAGAGCCACCCTGAGTAGGGCCAAAGAGAAGGGCTACCGAAAGCATTCAGTGGCTTCCTCCTATCACGGGGGGAGAATTAATTAGTAAAACTTTCTTACATGTTGACTTCATTCCCATAAATTGTACTTAAATATTGCCTATTACCCATTTCCACTGACCAGGACTCAAAATCAACTAAATACATGGCCAAATGGCACCAAATATTTGTAGGAAAAGGTGCTGCTGTTTGGCTGCAGCAGCTCAAGCCAACTTGCTGGATGGAGCAGAACAAGGAACACTCCCTGTATGAATAAAAGCGTGTCCCATGTACCACGTGGGCGGAGTGGAGCCAGGCCCGAGAGGGCACACGCTCCCTGAGCCTCTTTCTAAAAAACATCATTCTTCTTTCTTTGTAACTGGCTTGTTTTGCCACATAGTCCGTACAGAGGAACATGGTTGCCCACCTCTCCCAAAATTACTCGTTAGCTCCTGGTAAATAAAGAAACTGTCTTGCTCCATCTGTCTCAAAGGCCCAGGTGAAGAACCTGATAAGCCAGTTTAAGTCACTGCCCAGTCCAGTAAGCAATATCCAGAAGGGGTGAGGTCATGCAACACCAAACGGCCACCAGTGGTCTGTCTTGCAACCGGAGGATTAGGACAGGGCAGTTTGAAGAGAGGGAGGCAGCCGTGAGAGGTTGCTGCATGAGGGACACAGCTTGTCAGTGTTCTGGCAGGACCCAAGAGGTTCTACGCAACCAAGCCAACCCCACTAAAGCCCAGTGGGGGAAATACTCAGTTTTAACGTGTCCTCTAGAAACACTGCAAGCACTTTCCTTAGCCAGTACAGGAAAAGAGAGGGGAACACTTCTACAAACTCACTTAACCCTAAAGACAATAGGCTGTGTACAAACCAGAGAGACTGCAGCTCACAGTAGTTGGGTATGTAGCCCAAGGTCACCCAGCTAGGAAACAGAGGAGCAAATCTGAAACCGAAGTGGGACTCCAGAACCCCATTCCTGCTCCATTCATGACTCATGCTGCCTCAAAACTGAACTCTGCCTAAGTGCCAAGCACTGAGGCAGCTGGTCCTGTGAGGCCCCTGAGCTGGGCCCCACCACACCCAGTGTCCTCAGGCCGGAAGGGCCCCACAGGGACCTGCCCGCTGCTCTGCCCTGCCGCCCCTGCCACGCCCCAGGTATGACAGCTCGGCCCCTAGTTACTTGGAGGTCCTCTACTGTTCAAGTGCTACCGATGCCATTTTCCTGTTTGCGTTTTGTTTTTGTTTTTGTTTTGTTTTTACAGTTCGTTGCTCATCCTAACTGTCAGCAGCAATTGCTTACCATGTGGTATGAAAATCTCTCAGGCTTACGTCAACAGTCTATCGCTGTGAAATTCCTGGCTGTCTTTGGAGTCTCCCTAGGCCTCCCTTTTCTCGCCATAGCCTATTGGATTGCTCCGTGCAGCAAGGTACAGACTGCTTAAGGTGCATGTCGTCTGCAGTGATTGCTTCTCTCCTTAGCATGACCTGGAGGCCACTGGCTCTGAGCAATGGCTGAGCGTTTCCCGTGTTCACAGAAAAGAGCTTTGAGATACTTAGCAGAAGTAGGAAACCACAAAGACCTGCTTTTAGCCATCATTTTTCTAAAACACAAGCAGTGATAATGTGGGATGTTAAAATACATGAGGCGTAATCTGAGCAGTAAAGGAAGAGAGAAGGGATACAGGCACTTCTGCTCCTGTAATTACGCCACGTCCTACACATGCCCTCTACACTCACAGTAATCATCAAAATAATGGTCACAGGAATAGGCAACATTTATTGAGTACTTTCTTTTGGCTAAGCCCTTTTTATGGAAGATCTCATTTCACTCCCTCAATTACATTATGACGCATATACTTTATGAAGTAGGTTCAGGAAAGAGAAATAACTAATAGACTGAATGTCAAATGCAGCTCATGCTGGGCTCTGCAGCCCCATCTCCACATTGTCCCAGTTTCCCTGGCTTCCTTGATTAGGCTCTGGCCCACACGGGCAGCTAATTGGGTCACAAGAAGGAAAAGACAAAGGAAAGCTGGAAAGGTGCGGGGCTGGGCTCTTTTCTCACAGGGAAGGGGAGTGTCTGGTGCCTGCTGCTAACAGAGAGAATGGAACTTTCCCCACTTCCCGCTCCACCATCCCTACAGCCCATCCATCTGATTCAAGCCACAGAAAGCCACAGCATTCACTCCAGCTTCAGGCAGGAGTTAGCAACTACAGGACAAAACCATGGAGAAATGATTCCATATGGAATCTGATCAGCTAATGTAGCTAACAAAAAATGGAACTTCTTGTCAACTCCAGTAAGAGGGAACTCATGCCAGGATGATGGGCCCAAGACCTGGGGGCTGCTGAGGCCACCTAACCAGACAAGCAGTGAACTCACTGCCTTCGAGTAAGATGTGCGCCATACAGACAGGCTAGGATTCAGACTCCTTCTATAAAATGGTCTTAAAAAGTCCTCAAACTGAATATTGTGGTGTTCAGTATCACATATACTGAAGATTTTGCTTCTTTGACAGTCTGCCATGTCATGGATTTCTAAATCAGAATTCCCCAAATGATACACAGGTAAATGAAGGCAATTTTTTCTGTCTTTCATTATGAGTTGAAGAAAGTACAGTGAGTAAAACAAACCTAACCAGATTTAAATCTGGGTTAGAGTATGTCACTGTTTCTAGGCACAGGTTTTCACACAGGAAATATCTAGTCTATCCTATAGGTTAGATCCTTGCCTTCATCCAAAGCCTCAGTGGATAGGGACACTCACCTCCATACTCTTGGAGCCCCAAACTACTTTCAGAACAGTCAGTCATTAATATAATAGCCACCTGGAAGAGAAAACACTGACAATCCTCACTTTTGCTTTTAAAACCAAATGTGACAGCTATCAGAAAACTGGGATTAGCCAATACCAGCAAATTGGTTTGCCTCTGCCTGCCTTGTTGCCTGGGGAAATATTCAGGAAGAAATGGCATTCTAGTTGTTGACTAAATTTTTTAGATCTTCAGTAGGTCTAAGAAGAATCATCTTGGCCAATATCATGCAGATATGATGGCCCCCTGCCAAAAAAAAATTTGCATGCCAGGGGAAGGGAGTTCTGGACTTTCTTGGGGTCCAGTAAGTCCAGGAGACTGATGCCGCCATGAAACATAGGGTCACACTGACAGTAGTCTTCCAGAACATTCTGGAAGAAATGTTTGCAGGAAAATATAGCCCAATGGCTGAGACTTCCTCTCCTCTGTTCAGATACATGTCTGATTGACATTTGGTGCTCATGGAGCTTCCAGTAAGACTAAAAAAAGAGCACTGCAGATAAATATGAGCTTCCCATTAAGCCGCTTGTGCCTGTTGGGCATTTTCTGGGCTGTAAGTCTGAGTTCAACACATTGGAGGGTGTGTCCACTTTGGAATGACAAGTCTTAGTCTGTGTCATAAGATCATCCTTGGTGGCACTGCTCATTCTGAGGAAAGATTCCCTCATTAAGGAGGGAAACTTTAGTTGTCAAAGTTGCTCTGAAGCAGCCAAAGGACAGATAAAACAGCCAAAATATTTTTAGCCTTTCCTTTTCTGCAGTACAAAAGAAACCTTTTCAAGTTTGGCAAAGATATTATATTACTGGGGATTGTAAAGGGTCACATTTTCCATGTGAAGAAACCAGCTGTCTCCAAAGGTTCCTGAGGTCCAGAATACAAGGTCCTCCCAAGGAAAGGGGCACGGTGGAGAAATCTGTTAATGTGCTAGCCTCCCTTCTCCCAAGGGGCCACTTTATACCTGTGTAATATATCTATGAAAAAGCCAGTGTCATCCCAGCAACTTCATATTCGAACCAAATTATGACACCTGCCTCAAAGAAATTAGAACTTGATATTCTTTTCTAAACGTATTCATAAAGTGTCATTGCTAAACCTCATCAACCAGCTGACGTCCAACGATGTCTAACAAATGTTGAAGTTTCTGTTTCCAACTTAATGGTCCATTTATTGAATAGTTGCTGTCCTGATGTAGGGGCTCCTAGGGACACCTAAATTACTTGATTGGGCTGCCAAAATGATCTCATTTATTTCCCATTGAATCCCCACAGCTGTCAATTCTACTTTCATTTAAATTTCTGAGGGTCCCTAAGAAAGACAGCTAAATAAGGAGAGTATAAGGTCAAGGATGTCAACAGAAGTTCAGCTTACTAATATGGTGGCTGAAGAGGGTAACCAAGTCCTAGATGTGTACATGAGATAACAAAGGCAGGTCTGGATCTTGGAACAGGCTTGTCAAGGTCAATAAAGAGAACAGTGTTATTTTTCTATCATTTCTCATCTTAATCACTAACATGTCTGAGGTCACACAGACCATTGGGAAGCTGGTGAGTTCTCACCTGATGGTTGCTCTCAGGTAGATATTTACCCAAGGAGTTCTCCATCCTGTTAAGCAGGGCTCGGATGTCAAAGGCCCTTTACGGCTCACTGCCTGTTTTGCATCCTTTGTTATTCCATTCTGATTCATACTTTAGATTGTTTTCCTATTAAAATCTGAGACCTGAAAGAGTTAACAATTAACCTTAAGGGCTCAAAGGGGGTCTCTACAGCAGGTGATCAAGGAGGAAGTCAGCACGGTAAAAATGTTGAGGAACAACACAAATTCTAATTGTAAAGGTGTGAAAGGTGAAACTGATTTCCTCCATGCCTATTAACCCTGATGGCTCAATTATCCTTGTAACTTAGTCCCAGGACTCAGGCAGGAAGAGCTGTAAACAGCTTCAGCCTCCTATCTGATATCTTTGCAGGGTACAAGCCCTCGGTCCATACACTGCCACATAACTCTCGAATGAAGAATGTCCAAGTGTCAGCTACCACGCCCCAACCCCTTAGCCCTGTGCCAAACAAAATACCTCCTGAGGAGGTGGAGGAACTCTGCAGCTTTGGAAGATCCCTGCTTTGCCTTGTCAAAGTTGAAGTGGTTTGAAACAAGGGTCCTCACACCATGCAATTCAGGGCCAACCAAGAGAAGACAATGCCTCCAAAGACCTCTGTGTCCCCCTCACCTGCTTCTACCAGAGAGCACAAGATTAAATAAATCATGTATGGTCATGGAGGGGAAATTCGTGCCAGGAAATAGAGCATATTTTGCTCTTATGTTAACAAAAGCATCTGCCCTCAAATCCAAAAGGAGAGTTCATCACCTGTCACCCTGTTGGGACAGGAGTTAAGAGTACCAGAAGGCTGATCACTTCTATACTGAGGCCAGTCTAAGTCCTGCGACATTCTCTCCCCAACTGTCCATCGATTTCCTGGCACAGATGATGGCCTGCATCTCTCTCCACCAGAAAATCAGCAACTTTGAAAGGAAGGACCAATTCTGGTGGCTTATTTATTCTACCCCCTAGAATGCCCAGAATCATGGTGCATAGAGACAGCACCCCAAACGGCTCATGGCAGCAAAGCATTAGGGCTCTGTGTAGCTCCAACTTTCCAAAGCCTTGCCTATAAGCTTTAAAAGAGCCAGGTGGGTTTCTTTTAAGTTTCCCCTTAGGATAACTGCCTGAAGCTCTCTGGTGCCACATAGTAAGTGCTTCCTGTGTGCCAGGAGCTGCTCTGTTTTGTGCATGTTATTCATTTCTTTTATCAACCCTATGTGACAAGTTATATTTTATTCCCATTTTACAGATGAAGAAACTAAGACACAAAGGGATTAAATGCCACAAACTATGGAGCTGTGATTTAAACCTAAGTTCTCCAGCTCAAGAGACCTGACCTTAACCATTGCACATGTGTGTGCACTCGTGCACATACACACACACACGCACGCATGCATGGGCGTGCACGTGCCTGCCCTTCTACCCTTTATAATACACCAGAAGCATTATAACCTTCAATGCTGAATATAAACATCTTAACTGCCGACTACTTCACTTTGCAATGGACTTGGTTCAAATTTAGAGGGGGCATGACTTTTCTAAAAGAGAGGAGTCGAAACCACGATGGACAAACTATATTCTTTCCTCTTTCCCGAAAAACCCTACCATCAAGTGTCCACTATCACTTAGCACCTGTTCAGCCCATGGGACAAAAGGTGGATTCCCATTGCAATGTGAGAACGCCCAGATTAGAGACACCCAGTGAACATCTTCCTGCCCCACCCAAAGAAAGGAAGATTCCTGAGCCCTGCATTAGACATTCTGAGTAAGAATTTTACAAGGAGCATAAGGAGAAACCTGCCCCTAATTTAACCAGGATCTCTAACACTGGAGATCCACTCTGGCCTTGACAATGTGCCGGTTTCTTTTTGGAGCACTTGATCCAAAGTTTGCCTCCATTCCACTTTCCAGCTTCTACACTGAGCCCTTCCTCAAGGCCACTGGCACCTGGTGGCAAGTAAAGGTGTCTGGTGATACAAGACTGCAGAGACATGGTGGAAACACTCTCTGGGTGGTCTCCTGCAGATACAACCTACCTTGCAGGCATGTGGCCACAGGGCCCCCATTTAGACACTCACACTCGAGGTGAGGACTAAGAGCCCAGTGGCAGGGAACACAGAGGTGTGTTAACCAGTAAAAGGCCACCTCTGATTGCTCATGAATGCCATTTGTTTGCCGCTAATTCAAGAGCACTACTTAGTTGCTCTGATACTCACATATTTCCCAGAGATAAAGAATAGTACCCAGGAGGTTTGGGGTGAGCCAGACATTGAGATACTACAAGCCTGTATTTCTAGATAATCAGTTCTCTGCTCACAAGGTCTAAGTAATGACAGAAGTGCTTTAGCCCATTATTCAGACTCACCAGTTTTGCACTGGTAAGCAAAGAGCAGAGCAGGCCAAGGTCTACATCTCCCAAAGCTCTACTGTCTTTTTTTTACACCTAACGCTGTTCCTTTGACCCTCCTTTAATGATTCCCTAGCTAAGAGCTGCTGGCATATATTGGCTGACTTTTCTCCTTTCTTTTAGCTCACCTGGTGGCCTTGTAAAAGGAGGAAGTTTTCCCCAGGTGTAATTTGTTTCAAAAATTATTTTTGTGAGACAAAAAGGAAATGTCACCAAAAAAAAAAAAAAGAAAAGAAAAGAAAAGAAAAAAAGAAAGCCATTGAAATGATTTGATCTCAACTGACCTTTATCAAAGTTTGACCAATTAAAAAGAAGTCATGGAACACTACATCAAAAACTAATGACGTACTGTATGGTGACTAACATAACATAATAAAAGACAATAATTAAAAAAAGAAGAAGAAGAAGAAGAAGTCTTCAAGCCCAGAAGAAAAAGAGGAAAGGTGAACTACTATCTAACCTCGCTTTCCTCCCTATGGCCCAGATCAAGTGGGAACTGAACCCAGGGTCACTTTCCACAGGACCACAGGACCAGAGGGCCTTATCAGGGTTTTGTCATATGTTTGCAGTAGATACAGTAATTTTTACAGACTCTGCTTCTGTCAGATAATAGTAACTTGAAGGAGGTAACAAAGAGAACATTAAATGCCTCGAACCACATCTTCTGGGGAATCCCAAGGCTAGCTCCGGTTCAACTGCGGGCAGCCTCCTGTATCAGGTGCCTCCTATGGGTGAGAAGAAGGAGCAGTGTCCCCATATCCTCATCCAGGCTGTCACCAGAAGATACTACATAGAGCCCACTGATAAAGGATGGGAAACCTAGCTGCCAATCCCTTAAGATCTGGGCCTATCTCAATGGTCCCCAGCTTTTTCTGAAACTTCTGGGACTCTGCTGGGACACACAAGATCTGACATCCCTTTCCCTCTGCTCAGCCTTCCCCACTCCCCACCCCATGGTCAGTTCCATCTTCCCTTGTCTCTCACTGCTACCCTAACTAGGTCATGATGACAAGAAAGGAAGCCCAGACTATTTAAGGATGTCTCTTGGGTACACCAGCATCCTGGTTGGGAAATGGGGCTTCAAGATTCAAACACAGAAAACTAAAATGCTAAAAAATTCAAACTAACAATTTGGTATATAAATCAAAATGAGACATGGTTGAATTCAGTTTTCTTACTGAATTTATGTGAGATGTTTTATTTGTTCTTATATTTAACCTGTGCATTCTGAATTTAATGTATCCACCTATGGCCAAAATTAATCTATATAATCCAATTTTGCAAATAATGAAGTTAAACATTACAAAGAAGGGCCATTTATAAAATGTCTGTAGACTCCATGGTTTTCAGGTAATTAGAATTTCAGTTTTTCAGGCACTAGATTTAGAGCCATATGACATCTGGCAATGCAAATGAACTGAAATAAGTTTTTTCCCAGCATAGTAGGGATCCCCAATGTCTAGACCTGAGATGTTGGGTTTTTAAAAAAAAAATTGCAACTATCATTTTTTTAAATTTCAATAGATAAGTTCTATGACATTAGAATCATAATAAATGATGTTATACTAATAATCAGTACAATTAAAGTGGATGGTTACCATGCTGAAGCATATTAAAAGAACATTATCAAGCCATCTGACTTATAAATATTATGTCAAACATAGTCATAATTGGGAAATTTTACCTGCAATAACCTCTGTAAACTGATTGTCTCCTGAACCAATACTCTATTTCCCGGGTGACATTTCACTCTAGGACTCCTGAATGAGGCAGAATGTGAACATCAATTAACCAGACAGTGGCTACAGGTGAACATCTGCTCTAGAAAAGGAAATGGGCTTCAGAAAAGGTTTCCCTCTTTGCTCTCGTCTGATCAGTGTACCAGGATGAGGGATAAGATTTGGTGTCTAGGTGCAAGTGATAGCCGTGACCTAGAAGGGACCCACATGAGTTCATTAACAGGGGTCAGCAGACTCACTGGGTGGACCACAGTTTAGTCCTCAAAGACCAACGTAGCCTTGGGATGGCTCACCAGGGCCAGAGAAGATGTGGCCAGTACTTGCTCCCTAACAGGGCATCTTCTGGATCATTTCAGGCTCGCAGGGAACAACCACACAACTCAATTATGCACTAGAGCCACGAGGGAAACATCAGTAAGTGTTAGAGTAGTTTCAAAGAGGCTATGATCTACACATGTGCAGCAATGAAAAGAGAATTTTTCAAAGTATGAGGAAAAAGTCCTCTACATCTGGACATTAACCTGTGATTTAAAAATGAAATCCAAAGGGAAATTGTAAAATATTGATAACTGAGTATCAATGAGCATACCACCTGTCAAAATTTCTTGGGAGTATGGCTAAAGCAGTGGGAAGTGTAAAGCTTTAAGTAAATTTACCAACATATAAGAAATATTGAAAACAAATCATAAAAAAAAACTCAGGAAAATGGACCAAAGAGCAACAGAGCATACCCAACATGTGTTGTTTTTAGTTTTTAGTTTTTTTAATTCTGAACTCTACTGGGATAGACTATTCTTTTTCCAGATGTCAATGGCCTAAGATGCATATCATGTGGTTGGGAGAAGGTGGGAAGACCACAGAATGGGGATACATCAGTGTATTCTACTGTTGTTTATACCACTCCCACTAAATCTCCTAAAGAGGGATAACTGAATTCAACAGGAAATGTATTTGGTTAAGCAGCAACTCACATGAAAGTGCAAGAGAACAGGTTGTCTGAGTTCAGTTAGCAGCTTCCGTCCATGATGGAGGATTCTCTGGCTAAACTTTGGCAAAAGCATTTTAAGGAGAAACCTGTACCTGCCTACAGATGTCAGTTTAATATGTCTTGTACATATTTTGTTTCCAGCTAGGAAGAACCCTGAGGAGCCCCTTCATGAAATTTGTCGCCCACGCAGTTTCTTTTACAATCTTTTTGGGATTGTTAGTTGTGAATGCATCAGACCGCTTTGAAGGCGTTAAAAATCTGCCCAACGAAACTTTCACAGACCACCCGAAACAGATCTTCAGAGTGAAAACCACACAATTCTCCTGGACAGAAATGCTCATCATGAAGTGGGTCTTAGGTAAGCAGTCACTCTGTCCTTCATTCTCTCCTGCCCTACTAATAATAGGACATTATTAAATTCTGACTTCTGAACCTCTCCGTTTCATCGAGTGCACTCTGGCAGTCAAAATGGTGAGCAGACAGAGAGACAACTTCTATATATGCTGATGTATCAGATGCACAGGCCCTTAATAGGAATCCTAATTTTGGAAGTAGATGTTTGGAGGAAATTTGCTATGTGCTTTTCATCACACATGTGTTGGAAATGCTTGTAAAGTAGCCGTGCATGGGAAAACATAGTTTGATATTTAACTACAGTCTACCAGAAGACTTAGGAAATGACAGTCTAAAAACACTGCATAGCTTAAATGATTTTTTATCACTGAATACTAATGTATAGTAGAATACAGATGATAAATAGAAATCCAAGAAGTTAGGGGAGTTACACTTTCTCATTGTTTATGTTAATGAATGTCATGAAGCTGTGACAGTCCTCTTTGTGGTGATGCTCTGTGCTGCCAAGGTCTGCCACTTAGAAGTGCCAAGGAAATTTTCCCAATTTCCCCACTGACTAGCTAAGAAAGACCATCTCTCTTTTACCCACTTCATAAGAACTATTATTAAGTCCTCTTAATAAAAATACTCTTAATAAAAAACAAACAAGATAAATTAAAATGGTAAAAGCTAAAACTGTATAGGCAAAATGGGATATAGACTTTTCTAATACTAAAAACTGCAAAACTCTTTGGTAGGAAAAAAAATCAGACTTGGGGGCGCCTGGGTGGCTCAGTGGGTTGAAGCCTCTGCTTTCGGCTCAGGTCATGATCTCAGGGTCCTGGGATCGAGGCCCATATCGGGCTCTCTGCTCGGCAGGGAGCCTGCTTCCTCCTCTCTCTCTGCCTACTTGTGATCTCTCTCTCTGTGTCAAATAAAGAAATAAAATCTTAAAAAAAAAAAAAATCAGACTTGGTGGGAAAACATGAAAAACTGTAAAATTATCATCGGTGACACTGCAAGTGACTAAAACCTGATCAATAGATTACAATATGTACACCGAAAAGATGTGAATTTGATGAGAATGTTTTGAACAAAACAAAAATGAAAAGGGAAGTGAAAAATTTTAACTCTGGAGTATCAAGATATACTCCATTAATTAAACTGCCCTAATAGTATTTTGCTTTCTTCACAAAAATTCAATAATGGTATAATTTTCACTAGGTTTATGTTAACAAACCTTGAGTCAAAATGTACACAGGGTCACAGCATCTGTGCCGTCAAGCAACAAAATCACAACAGAACAAGTACTTGCAAACAGCCCAACACATGGCCTGCTGCAGTTAAACGAGAGCCTAAGAGAGCCACAATGGTTGAACGACATGAGAACATCCTAGATGCCCAAGCTGAGAACAAGGAGGGCTATGGTCTCTGAGCTGGGTCTCTAAATAGGAAGAGGGAGATGAGAAGAATGGTTTGATCCGAAAGAAAGAAGCAGGAGAGCACACCATGCTTCCCACAGGCTTTTCATCAACCAGCCAGTCTCTGACCAGAGGCTCACTTAGTAGAGTCACTGGCACTGAAGTTGTAAAAGAGACATTAAAGCCTGTTGGCAGAGGGACTCCTGTGGCCTAACTTTCACAGTTCAGGGTCTACCCTAGTCCTCCCTAGTGCACCCCCGTGGATAAACTGAACACTTTAACACTGCAGGGGATGGAATGTTTGTACAGCCCCAAATCCATACGTGAAAACACTAACCCCGAAGTGACAGGGTTAGGAAGTGGGGCCTCTGGGAAGGGATTAGGTCATGAGGACAGAATGTTCATGAACAGCATTCGAGTCCTTATACAAGAGCCTCTGGGAGCTCTCTCACTCTCTCCCTGTCATCCTGTCATGTGAGGGTACATCAAGCAGTCTGTAACCCAAAAGAGGGCTCTCACCAGAACCCAAATACGCTGGCATCCTGATTTCAGACTTCCAACCTCCAGAACTGTGAGAAATAAATTTCTCTTATTTACAAGCCACACAGCCTGTGGCATTTTGTTATAGCAACCCAAATTAACTAAGACACAGATTAAAAAAACAAAACAGGGGCACCTGGGTGGCTCAGTTGGTTAAGCGACTGCCTTCGGCCCAGGTCATGATCCCAGAGTCCTAGGATCGAGTCCCACATCAGGTTCCCAGCTCCATGGGGAGTCTGCTTCTCCCTCTGACCTTCTCCCCTCTTATGCTCTCTCTCTCTCTCTCTCTCTCTCAAATAAGTAAAATCTTTAAAAAACAAAACAAAACAAAACAAACAAACGAACAAAAACCCCTAACTCTCATGTTGGGTGTATGGATAAACACTTAAGAGTTTTTATGGCCCCAATCACTCACACACCACATTTCCCCACCTGGCCCCCAGGGAGAAGGCTGTGGTGAGTGCAACCACGCTTACCCTAAGCGGTAGAGCTACCCTGTGTTCATGGCTCTTACTGAAGCAGGACTTCCTCCTGACCTGTATTTCTCTTCCTGGATGTCAGAGCACTGTCCCAGGAGGAGGCATTTCTCTCCAGCTACAGGGGACCCAACTTCTATAGCCTGGTCCCAGGTCCTGCCCATCAAAGCAGAGCTGAGTTTTTAAGACCATTACATGAAAAGTACGGAGGAGGGAAGGGCTTATTTCTCATTGACCTATTTCCTGTTATAGTTCAGATGGAAGAAAGATTCTAATTACTTTTTCTTATTTACATAACTTTTTCAAACTTTTTATTATGAATCATTTCAAGAAATAAGCAAAAATCAAAGTAAGAGTATAAGCAACCCCATGGACCAATCTCAAATGTTCAACGAGTGGCAAGTCATGGCTAAACTTTGCTTCATCTACGGCTTCCCTATATCCCTTCCCCCAATACCATAGTATTCTGAAGCAAATCTCAGATATCATATTTCACCCATAAACATTTTATATATATATCACTAAAAGATAAATTATTTTTCAAACTTTTTTTCTCTCTGTGCTTCAATTCACGGATAATTTTTCTGCATTGTCTGTGATTTTAATCCCCAACCAGTGAATTTTTCCTTTCAGATATTATATTTTTCAATGCTTGAAATTCCATGTGGCTCTCTTTTTATCTTTCATTTCCTTCTTCATGATGCTTGCATTTTTCTTTAAATCCTTGAACATACGGTGCATACTTATAGTAACTGTTATAAAATCTTAACTCCTAATTCCATCATCTCTGTCATTTCTGGGTTACCTTCTTCTACCTTATCTTTCTCCTGACATAGATCACATTTTCCTGCATCTTGGTGTGTTAGTCATTTCTGATTGAATGATGGGCACTTCATATGTTATGTTGTTGAGCATCCAGATTTTGTTGTCTTCCTTGGAAGAGCATTTGGCTTTACTCTGACAAGCTGTTAAATTACCCACAGATAATTTCAGGGCTTTTCTTTTTTTTTTTTTTAAGGTTTTATTTATTTATCTGACAGAGAGACAGAGAGAGAGGGAACACAAGCAGGGGGAGTGGGAAAAGGAGAAGCAAACTCCCTGCTGAGCAGGGAGCCCCATGTGGGGCTCAATCCCAGGACCCTGGGATCATGACCTAAGCCAAAGGCAGCTGCTTAACCGCTGCTTAACTGAGCTGCTTAACTGAGCCAGCCAGGCGCCCCAGTTCAGGGCTTTTCAAGTTTCTTAGGGTGAATCTGGAGAAATTTAACCATAAAGATTGTTTATCCTTGTACTACAGAGACACACATCTTCGGTCTCTACTAAATGCCCTGGATAATCAACAAAGAACTTCAACTCTGGATGGTGTGAGCTCAAACATCTCTCCACTGTGGGTGAGCTCTGGAAACTATTCAGCTTGGGGCACACTGGCCGCTGTTTGTGGAGTTCTACTCTGGGCACTTATAACTTAGTATTCGGGAAATGTCCAAATGAACCCCTATGTGATTTTCTGGACTTCATTTGCGGCTTTGTTTTTCGGTTTGCCCAGGACCCTTCTCTCTGAAACTCTGCCACACAGCATCTGATCACCTCTGCCTTCCTGAACTCTAGTCTCTGTCTCTCTAACTCTGTGGGACCACCTTTCATGATTCTGGGATTCCTCTCCATGCAGTGCAGACTGGAATGTGTCTCCATAAAGAAAGACATGGTGTTCAAGTGGCTTACCGTGCTGAAGGAGTATCTGTTTTCAGTGTCTGAGGATGGTCTCTTTCTTTTTCTCTTTTTCGGTTTATTACCCATCATGGCTGGTAATAGAAATCAGAACTTCTTTTCTAAAACGGAACCACAAACATAAAAGAAAATAATTAATAATTGTTTCCTACCTCCAAATTTCTAGTCAGTACTCCAATTTCTCTGATTGAGGAGACTAGTTGGGTAACGACCTGCACAGCTTGCTTTCTCTCTTCCTCCAGGTCTCTGCTCAAATTTACCTTCTCAGAGGAGTGGAACAGTAGGAACGTGCACTCCCATCTCCCTACTCTGACAAGAGGAAATCTGAACAGAGACCTAAAGGAAGAGAGGCAGAAAGCGTTGAAGCATTCCAGATAGAAGGATCAGTATGTGTTAAAGGCTGGGATTCAGGGAAACTGGTGTGGGTGACGTGTAGTGAATAAGGAGGAGAGACCAGAGATGAACTCAGAGGGACAGGCAGGGCTGGATCACGCAAGGCCTTGCAGGCCATGGTACACAATTTTGATTTTATTCTGACTGTGACAAGAAACCACCTGAAAGTTCTGAGCATAGAAGTGACATCGTATGACTGAAGATTTTAATGACTTGCTGGCTGCTTTGTACAGGACAGAGAAGTCAGAACAAGAACAGAAGCAAGGAGACCAGTCAGCAGGCCACTACAGTAATGCCGATAGGAAATGGTTTGTTTTGAGGAGGTGGTATATGGTGTTTTACGTTCTGTAAAACCAGTAATATTTACTATCGGACTTTGTGTAGGCTGTGTGAGAGAGAGCAGTCAAGGAAAATTCCATATGTTTTAGCTCAAGTGAGGGTACACTAGAGAGTCATTCACTGCAACAGGAAAGGCCAGGAGAAGAGCAGTTCAGAGACGAAGGAGAGAAGGAAATCAAGAGTTCTGTTTGATACCTATTAGATGTCCAAGTGGAAATGTCAAGCGGCACTTGGATATACATGTCTGAAGTCCGTAAGTACATAAGGAGAGGCTGGGGCTGAAGACATAAGTATGAGCATGACAGTGTACTTGAAGTAAATTAAGTGTGCAATCACCCCAATCGCGAATGTGGTCAGACAAACTGAGGACCAAGGCCTGAGGCACAAGGATACTTAAGGACGGAAAGATGAGAAGTCTCCAGCAAAGATTAGGTAAGAGGAGAGCCAGGAGAGTGGTGCTGAAGCCAGTCAAAGTAATTGGGTCAAGAACGAGGGAGTGATGACTTACATCGAATGCCGACAGATCGGCTAACAGGAGGCCTGAGACCTCACCGCTGAATCTGGAAGGTAAGTTCCTGAGTAGCCAGAGGGGACGAGATCCAGGACACAAGTGGAGGACCCGACCTTAGCAGGACTGTGGACTCCTCACCCACCGTACCGGGAGGGAAGCTGGAGGGGCCACAGAGCAGGAGGCTTGCTAGGTACAGTAGGGGGAGCAATGGAGAAGTTTTCGGATGTTTCTTCTACTCTCTCAATTCTTTTCTCAATAAATATTTTCTAGTTATTAGGCATTACACTAAATATCAGGCACTGCGCCAGATACTGGGGAAGCAGCTGGAAAACATGACTAACATCTTATCCCTAAATACATTCTGGAGCTCTTTACCTACTAGAGGGTAACACTAATCTTTGAGAGAAAGCTCTTGAACACTGTGTGCACTACTGGCACGCCCTAAAGTCTACCCTCTACTCAGACACGGAGGGGCTTGAAGTGGCATGAGGCCCCTATTGACAGAATCTTCGAATTCTACTCTGCCAGGCTGGCCTCGATCTGCTAGATACTGAGCGGCACAGTCTTCTCTCCCAGAATACTCATAAATGCAGGACTGTGGACAGACTGATTGTAAGAACAGTACTACTCCCTAACTACCAGAAGCTGCCCTAGGGCTGAAAAGAACCTCAGGACCCTAGCACATCCAACCTGCTCCTTTTATGGATGAGGACAGTGGCCACAAAGAAGCGAATGGCCTTCTCTGGGTGGCCTGCTCCTGTCCTTCCCACCACCACGCCTCAGTACATTCTCAGCCCAGGAGCTAGAGTGATCCATTTAAAATTCAATCAGGTTTTGTCCCTCTTTGCCTCAAAACTCTGCGGTGGCTTCCCATCTCCCTCAGAGTGACACCAATGCCCTTTTAATGGTCTACAATGCCCTCCCCCTCTCCACGCCATCTCTGTGACGTCATCTCCCACCACTTCCCACCTCACTTGCTCTGTTTTAGCCCCACTGGCTTCCTTGCTGCAGTTTCTACCTCAGAGCCTTTGCTGGGACTGTCCCCTCTGCCTGTACCCTCCATTCTTCCCACAGCGCATGGCTCACTCCCTCACCTCCTCAGGTCTCTGCTCAAAAATCTCCTTCCAAGTGAGGCCTCTGTAAACCAATCCATTTAAAGCCACAGGTTCCTCCACCCTGACTGTCCTATTCCCCATGCTCCTTTTGTTCCTAACAGTTAACGCCTCTGACCAAACTACATGATTTCCTTTGTTACCTCCTGTCTCCATTAATATTAACATTTCTGTAATCATATAAATTTATAGTTGCCTCTCTTCATCTTTGTTAGCCCTCTTCATCTGGCCATGTGGTTTTCCCAATGACCACTTCCAAGAGCCACATCATGTGACAATACTCTAGCTTATTTCCCCAAGCCTCTCCTCATACTAGGCATGTAGGTCGTTCCTCTTCTGCTGTACGGTTCTGTGGAAAGATCAAACCCAATCAGAAATATATTCTTCCTTCACTCCAGACACTTTAGTTGATTACCTGTAGGATTTGGGGGAAATCCTAGATCATCAATCCAGGACATTCAAGGCATGGGGGTAGCGAGGAACAAGGAGGCTGAGAAGACAAGCCCAGAGACAGAAGGAAAGCCAGTATTTAGGAAAGCAAGAGAAGAGTACAAGGGGAAGGAAGGGTTAATTTGCTAGTGGACTTGTGCTCTGTAGTGCTGTCAAATGAGCTGCTTCCAGGAGGACTCTGAAAACCAGGGACCATCACTCCCTACAGCCTGGAGAGCCTCCAGGATCAGTTCATGTCACAGGAACCTCTTTCTTGCCTGTATCAGCAGCAACTCTGGGGTAGTTGTAAGAGCTTCTAATAAGTCTGTCTGTTCAGTGGGAGACTGTGGCCCCAGAGACACTCATCAGAGGACTGTGTAATATGAGTAGTTTCCAAAAAGCCGTCAGGCTTGGCGGGTGGGAAGTCTCTCCACAATGAATGCCATTTCTCCCTCTAGGAATAGACTCAAGTCTGAAGACACATTCTGCACCACTCCTAGAACCTGGCAGTGTTTTCTTAAACAGACTTCCCAGTACTTCAAGTGGAGTGGAGATGTGAATGCCCAGAGTAGAAGGAAAATACACTTAAAAGGCTACAGAAAAGAACTTGGGACTGGCTGTCAGGAAACCCAGTCCTGGGTCCCCTTCTCCTTGGTGGCCTTGCCTGTCTAAATTTCAGTGTTCACATGTGTAAAATGTGAGGCTCAAGCTCTCCCTCACTCAACCCACCCAGGGTTATAAACTCTTCAAGGAAGGTGATAAGTCTTAGCTACAGACAGGATCACACAGTGAGGCTTGGCCAAGAATGAACTTATAAAATCCTATGGGCTGGGTTCCTCACCTAATTCATTCTTTTGATGGTTTCCTCATTTATTCAGATCCATTTCCAAGCAGACTGTTCCAGTCAATGTTCCAAAATTTCTCCCAAAAAGTGAGACCAGCTACCTGCTCAGCTTATCACCTTTAGGGCCTGTCTAGCTGCTCTGGGTGAAGCCCAGTCTCCCCCTCCTGGCCTGTAGGAAGGCTATTGATGGTCTACTGGGCCTTCACTAACCCTCCCTGCTACCAATTTCCAGGCCCGTACCCTGACTCTTGAGCCATACTCAGCCTCTTCAAGTCCCCCAGAAGAGCCGTCCTCCCACACTTCACAACCACTATCTGGAACACTTTGCCAGCCCCTCCTCCCTCACCTAGCTAACTCCTGGTGCCTCACACCAAGTGTCACCTCCCTCACAAGTTCACTCCATCAGTGAACAAATACAAGTTGTTCCAGGAACTCTGCTGAGTCTCATGATTGTGACGCTGACTGCTCTGATCCCTGCATCTCCACAAACAATCCCTGGACATTTTCACTACAGCATCTGTCACCCTGAAACATTCATGATTGCTTGTGATACATCTGTTTCCAGCGCTAGACTGAGCTTGCTAGGGTAGGATTTTCATCATGGTTGTGGTGTCCCCAGGGTGGTGGCTGGCTCTGGGTCAGCACTCAACAACATCTATGAAGTGGGTGAATGAGTTCCCAACCAGGAAGAGTACGCTTGTGCCTAGTGGAGGGCACGGTAGGTGACAGCCCAGCGGTGAGCGAGGGTCCCGCAGTGCCTGTGTGCCTTTGGACAACGCACTTGCCATCTTCATACACAAGGTTTTTTCACCTGTAAGGTGGAGATGATTACAGTTTAACCAGCTATCAGGCTATTAGAAAGGTTTGTTGTTGCTTAAGTGCTTAGCCCAGTGCCTGGCACCTAGCAGGCACACAGCACTTGCTAACTACTAAAATGAGAAAAGTGAAAGAGGAAGAGCTTTGTTAAGAAATGTTTTAATCTATTAATATCATCTTCCTGCCTGGAAAACAACCGCATCTCAAATATGTATGAGGTCCAGATTTGTTGCAAAGGACCTTCCACTGAGATAGTATTTGGATGTCACAGCTTGAGGGCATATTCTCCCTCCTGTGAGTTCACACAACACCTACTTTTGGCCCAATAAGGAGAGGCTGACCTGAAAGGACCAATAGGCCTTCCAGGAGGTGGTCTCCGAAGTCTGCCCTGCTGAGGACCCAGGGACAGAGTAGAGGATGCCCTGGGGTAAGGACCACTTAAGGAATGTGCATATTTAAGTCTCACAGGATTCTGAAGGGGGATCCCTGTAGAATAACATCTGAAGCGGGGATGGGCGTGAACCACCTTTTGAACTGACAAGCTCCATCTCAGCAGTCTTTATTCAGAACCTGCCCAAAAGAAGCTACTCTTCTCCTTCACACTGGCTTCCCAGTGTGCTCCACTGTCAGCTGCCCTCATTAATTATCAGTGACCTTGTCCTCTGGGCTCCAGGGCATCCCAGAGTGAAGGGGATTTTGCCTGAAGGAGGCTCCAGTGCCCAGCATCCTTACTCTTGAGTCCCTGGGCTCTAAACACTCCTCTGATTGCCAAGAGACCATCATATTCAGCTTGGATAGAAAAGGCTGAACCACCCTCACCTCCTTGGAAGCAAGGGGCCTAGTTTCACTCACTGAAGTACTTAATTTCACATTTCTTTTTTCATTAAGCATTCCTGCTGCTCAAACCCTTGGGCCATGCTACTTTTACTCAAGGCCTTAGAATAATTTAAATTAGCCTGGTTGAGTTAATATTTAAAGCTAGTAAAACTGAGAAGGGAATTTGACTATGGAGGAAATGATTTGCAATGCCCAATGAGAAGCTACTTATATTGGTCAAAAAACTCAGTTTTCTATAAACAATTTGCATTTCAGATTCATAGAGCTTTTGGTGCTTGAAAGTACCCCAAAACTTCAAGAATATCAAGGGACTTTTCTAAGGTCACATGCCTAGGAAGTGGCCAAAGCTAGAATGTGAACCCAGGGCTTCCTGAATTCAGGCCAGTGACAGCTCTAAGCGATAGCCTACAGCTGTGCTAGTGCTCAGCTAAAACCACTTCCACTAAGGCATCAGGAATTTTAATCTGAGGGTAGCCAAGAGCAATAAACATTACTTTTTCCAGCCTGTAATGGTTTTTCTAAAAACATTTCTAAAATATCTATTTGAACTGGCACAACTCAAAGTAATTTCAGTGTTAAGAAAATCATTGCTTCACTGAATTACCACATAAATTTTGAAAGGGTAAGCTTGAGAAGGGTGGTCTGCAAAGAAAAGAGAAGAAAAAAGAAAAAGTAAGGTCATTACAGGGGGTGTCTTGTAAACAGACCTGCAATGTTTTGGGATATTTCCTATTGTGCAGCCTCTGATGTAATACAGACATGCAGATCTTAGAAGCTATTTCACCAAAGCCACGACGCCTCTAAACAGATGCTCTTACTTTTCTCCTTAGAGAAACGTTTAGTTTCAATTCCTCCTATATAACAGACCACTTTCACCAGGAAAGGGAAAACTCTGATTAAAACTGTCCCAGAGCAGAGGACAGATGGGAGCCTGTGACCAAGTCAGCCATGCTTCTCTGCCCATGACCATTTGTCTGCACCTAGTATCATCCTTGATTCCAGGCTGTGTAGGCAGCAAAGTCCTCAAAGGCCACTGTATTATAATGTGGTCATCTGCCAGGGTGCTTGGGTTTGAGATCTGGAGGAGACTGAAAAGGAAGCACCAGCAAATGGCTGGGGTGGAACAGTTGGGGGACTGCTGGGGAGACCTGCTTTGCTGAAATCCAGGATGTATGGACACAGACAGAGATCACAGGAAGGTCTGACAGCCCAGCTCTGCAGTCTGGACTTTATCTCAGGGTTGAGGAGTATACTGCAGGGGGAAGTAACCATGACCCAACCTGTGCTTGAGGAGGGAAGGAGAAAGAAGTGAAAACTGAGAGGGCAGGATGGATCTGGGAGCCCACCAGAGGAGGATCTGCAGAACTGCAGTGATCCATGGGGACAGCCTGAGGAGTCAGGACTGCAAGAGAGAGGGTAGTGGGCCAAGGGGGGACTAAGAGGTAGGGAGGGATGGGGAGGCCAACTTAGGGTATGGAGTATTTCTGGCACTGGCAGGACACCCTCTTAGAGCAGTCTCTCTGTATAGTGGAAATTTAACTTTCAAGCACTTAAGAAAAATCAGAATTTATTTCCTTGCCGGACATCTGCAAGGAAATGAAGGACAAAGATGCAACGGTGGCTACCCTTACTCAAGGACAAAGGGAAAAACGAGAAGGGCCGAAACCTTGGAAAGCAATAGCCTTTAAGGGATGGGGGGAGGAGGAGGAGGAGTAACAAAGGAGGATGAGGCGGGCCAGTGAGAGAGGTAGGAGGATGTGGGAAGGCAAGCCCTCATGTCTGATGCACAGGAGCCAGGGGAGTGCCAAAAGAGGCAGGCAGTGTTAACCTTCTGGGAGTGAGTAGTCACTTAGCCATTCTCTTACTGAATTAACTTCCTAAGTATGCAGGCTAAGTGTAGTGCATAGCATGGGCTGGTTCTGCGTCAAATCCTTCCCAGGTCTGAGTAGCTACAGAGTCCTTAATGTCATTTACAAAATAGTCAAGTCTATTCTACATGTAACTGGCTTTGAATCCAATTTTATTTTCTGAAGAGGCAGAATAATATAGTGGTCAAGAGCACAGACTTCAGGGGCAGACCTTCCAGATTCAAATTCCAGGTCTTCTGCCTCCTACCTGGGCACAGTACAACTCTCTGTACCTAATGAAACAGTAGCTGTAAAACTAAGATAATAGGATGTACTTCCTGTGTTTGCTGCACAGATTCAACTGCGTTAATACATACATACACAAGAGTGCCTAGCACATAGGAAATGCTCAAAGTGTTCCTGAATCATTAAGTTTTAATAATCTAAATCACTTTGTTTTAAATACTCAAGACAAAGATAGAGAATAGCAACATAGTGCAAATCATACATAAGCCACATATCTAATTTTCTAGCCGCCTCATAATAAAAACGGTGAAATTAATATTTTATTTAACCCAACTTATCTAAAATATTGTCACTTCAACATGTAATTGATATAAAAATTGAGCTATTTTAATTTTTTTAAGAAGTCCTCGATATTTGGTATTTGGTATGTTACACTTATACAGCGCCTCTCATTCAAATGGCCACATTTCAAGGGCTCGATATCCACGTGATTACTGGCCACCATACTGGCAGTGCAGGTATAGAGGGATACACACCAAACTGTTACTCTTTCTTTTAGTATATGTGCTGCCGAAGCAAGCACCTAAACTGTTATGCTAGGTCACCTCTCAATGTTGGCTTACAGGTGAGGTGGGGGAACTAGCAACCTTTTATCTACATACCTCTACATTATTTAGTAAGTAACAATTAAGACGTAAGTATTTAAAATCCAGCAAGTTACTTTAAACAATAAAGAAAAAACTAACAACCCAGAATGAATGCTCACTGAAAGAAATCACAGAAATATACAAAGTGTTGGAATGTGGGAGTTAGGAGAATGGGGTTCTGCGTCTTATGTGGGACCTGCAGAAAGCCCTTTCCCGTTCCCGGACCTCAGTTTCCTTACATTTCATTTGGAACGGGAGGATTCCACCTCTCAGTTCTTAAAATGCACAAATGTTGGAGACTCCATTTCTCCTGCATTACCTCCAAGAATCTAGGAGAGGATGAGAACCTCACCTCTGGAGATGGTTTATCTGTAAGCACAGGGCAGGTGGACACGTCTTCAGGCGGTCTGAGAATCGCCGGCTTCTAAATCTGCCTTTGAAGAAGACCCGTTTCCGTTTGCGGCTGGCTACGGACGTTCTCAGTTCTCAGGAGCTCACAGTGACATTCGTACCCTGGTTCCCTCCGTGCCCCGCCGTGGTCACCAGTGCCCAGGGAACTAGAAAAGGAGCCTGACCACCTCGCTCTCCCGCAGGAATGATTTGGTCCGAATGCAAGGAAATCTGGGAGGAGGGGCCGCGGGAGTACGTGCTGCACCTGTGGAACCTGCTGGATTTCGGGATGCTGTCCATCTTCGTGGCCTCCTTCACCGCCAGGTTCATGGCTTTCCTGAAGGCCAGCGAGGCCCAGCTGTACGTGGACCAGCACGTGCAGGACGACACGCTTCACAACGTCTCACTTCCGCCGGAAGTGGCGTACTTCACCTACGGTAAGCCGAAGGGCGGTGCTCCGCCGTGTCCCGCCCCGCCCTCCTGGGGCGTGGCCACGGGCCCAAAGCGCCACTCCGCCTGCAGATCCTTCTCCAAATCAGTCCTGCTCAGTGCAGCATAGCCAGCTTCATAGAACGTGCAATTACTGACTATAAGAAATAATTTTTTGTGTGTGTTAAGAAGGATGGATTTGTTTTGGAAAGGCTCTTGGAAAGTTTCTGGGAGGTTTTTTGTTTTTTAAACAAAGATCTCTTTTTCTAATAGATTTTATTTACTTATTTATTTATTTATAAGAGGGAGGGAACACAAGCAGGGGGAGCGGCAGGCAGAGGGAGAAGGAGGCTCCCTGCTGAGCAAGGAGCCCAATGTGGGACTTGATCCCAGGACCCTAGGATCATGACCTGAGCTGAAGGCAGATGCTTAACTGACTGAGCCGCTCAGACATCCCCAAAGATCTCATTTCTGGTGTGGATCCAGGAACATTAAGAGAAAATGTAGAGATGGAAGAATTGTCTTTCTATATTGGATCGCTGTGTTTGTGCAAAGATAGGCCCTTGATTTCCCAATTCAAAAGTTCTTTTCTCAGGGCCAAAGTAGTTTTTTGGAGACACCTTAATTCTTTCAAACCACAAGACCATACAGTGTGAAGTAGTAGATTGAAAATTTAGGAACAGTAAGAGTTGTAGCATTCATTTATCAAGGACTTACTAGGTGCCAGGAACTGTATAGACATATTACACCATAAATTCCAATCCTTACAAAAGGCCCACAAAAAGGGGTCTTTTCTGTCTCTATTTTACAGATGATGAATGAATTTCCATGGCAGAGCTCACAGTGTTCTCAGAAATACAGGAATGCCTTGGGTAGCAAGGGATCCTGTCCCAACATGAATTGAAAACCATGCAGAATGGCACAGTGCTTATGTCCCCACACTTTGGAGTCACACCTGGGTTCAAACCCTACTTCTATAGCTTACTCTGAGATTTTTGTTTGCCTAACTTTTTGGAGCCTCCATTTTCTCACATGTAAAACCAGGATAATACCCAAGTCAAAAAGTTTGTTTTACGGATTACATAAGATAGTGCATATGAATTTTGCACTGTGCTCTGAAAATATTAAATGTTCACTAAATGGTAACACTTATTATCAATGCTGACTATTGGTTCATTTTCCCACTCTAGCATTGTACTTTCTGTTCCAAAAGGGAAAGAGAGGGGCTCCTGGGTGGCTCAGTTTGTTAAGTGTCTGCCTTTGGCTCAGGTCATGATCCCAGGGTCCTGAGATTGAGCCCCACATCGGGCTCCTTCCTCAGTGGGGCACCTGCTTCTTCCTCTCTTTCTGCCTGCTGCTCCCCCTGCTTGTGCACTCTCTCTCTCTTTCTCTCTCTCTGTCAAATAAATAAAAAATAAAATCTTTTTTAAAAATAAAATAAAAGGGAAAGAGAAGTGGGGAGAAGAAACAGATCTGTTTTATTGTTACCAGTAACTAGCTGGACACTTCATAGACATTCATTAATAACTGCTGCTACATCATGAAGGGTTTGAGGGTCAAAAGTCGCTGTTAGAAGAAGTCACATGGCTCCTGTGACCTCAGAATGTTCATGGTCAGGTAAAACAGTGAACTGCAGAGGGTTGTCCATTTAACACAGAAGTTGAGTGTTATCCATATTCTATATAGATCTTGTCACATGTAAATGTGGTAAGGACACACCTCCTGAGAAACGGGAACTCTTCTAGTATTACAAACCATTCACTCTTTTTTGGTTGGTTTAGCAAATTCAGATTCGTTAAAGGCCAAATGGCTTTGTATATTTTCCTCTCTGTGCCACTCAGGGTTCATCAATGAGAGAGGAGAGAATCTTGATACTAAATTGGATAATTTTCTTAATGTCCTGATTCGGGCTGCGGTATTCTCCATTTGTGACTTCTGTTCCTATTAAGGATTGTGTTAAGGTCTCGCCAACTGCAAAGTACTGCACATTGTTGCCTTGCTTTGAGATTGACCCTGCGCCCTTGGAAATCTTTTGGCGCAGACCAGCCGCTTGTGTTCCAGTAGCGGGCCAAGAGCGCCCCCTGGTGGCCATCCAGGCGGTGGTACCATCCAACCTCTACACCTCCAAATAGGCAGATTCCAGTTATCCAGGTTGTGATAGGGCAATTTTTTTCATGGAAAGAGTTCCAAAAAGAAGAAAACCCCTTCGTCTGAATCATCACACTGCTCTTTGCTTTTACACCCATTATAACTCTGACAATCCAGTCCAAGGAAAACCCTTTTTTACTAGAAGTCCTGACCTGGCCACTAGGGTCCAAGAACAGCTAAATCTATCTTATTAGATAATAGAAGTGGCTTTATTATGACAGCTGAGGTTTAATATGGTAAATTATAGGGGGAAAGAAATTCCTTTTTGGTGTCTCTTTGCAGAAGCCAAGTCCTATGTCATGTTACCCAAATGTGTTATTTATCCGTAGAGGGTGACAGATATATTGGAAAAACATAATTTGTTCTCCTTACTTGTCTTTCCTGGACTTCTGAGTTATGACCTTGATGAGAACATAGAGTCTATAATTTTATTGTATTTCCAAATGTAATTTAGACTACACTACATGAAACCTTGTAGCAAATAGAGGCCTGACTTCCCTTACGAAAGATTTCTTGCCTCTCTTTATTATTGTAATTGTTTAACACAGTCTAGCCTTGAAAATAAAGGATAAAATTCCTCCTCCATTTCCCTTGGGGTTCCAAGAATTGCTATGTAATCTCCTTTCTATCTGCATTTACCTGGCTTTGAAAAGGACCCCATACCCCTAATCCAATCTTGAAAATGGCAATAATATCTACTCTACAGGACTGTTGCTAGAATTACAGCTAATGTACGTGTAAGGGCTAATTTCAGTATCTCAATGTTTGTCAATTTAAGTTTCACTTAGTATTTCTCAACAGGGAGACTCTTGGCTCTTTTAACAGAGCAATTTTCGTGGTATGGGTCTGTCTGGAGCATTGCAGGGCATTAGCATCTTAGTAATATTCCTGCCCCGGCATTGTGACAACAGCAGACACCCACATACAGTGCCTAAGGGTGAAGATGCTGCCCTCACCAGAGAACCCCTGTGTGTCCTGACACGTAGCACGGAGCCTTACTACGGATGCATGCTGCTCCTGGTGCCAGAGGAACACTTCACAGCTTTGTTCTGCTGCAGGAATACACTCCAGGCAGCTCAGACCAGAGGCCACAAGCAGAAACTCCACAGCCCAGGACAGGTCCCAGGACTCCTGCCACCTGGAACAGGGCTGTCATGGCAAACCTGGATGACCGGTCGCCATATTGGATACCTTCACTCAAACCCAGAGCAACTCTTCCAGATACACACTGCCTGAGAAACAAAACCCAAGAGCATTTTCTCAGGCAAGATCCTTCAGGTTCCCAGGTCCTGTGTGGGCTCGTGTGCTCTGATCTGTGGCCAGTCCAAACTTGTGGTGTTTCAGTCAGTCATGTAACCAACATTTAGCAACACCTGCTGTGTGCCAGATCCTATGCTAAGCACTTTATGTATAGGGTTGTATTTCAGCCTCACAACAACTCTGTGAGATTGATGATATTATCCCCAGTTTACAAATGGAGAAAATCTGGTTCCAAAGGTTAACTGACTTGCTCGTGATCATCCAGCCTCTGAGTAGAAAGGCCACTGTCAACCTTGAGTCTGTCCGACTCCAAGCCCGTGCTCCTCCCCACCGCTTCCCCGTGATGCTCCCCCAGTGGATGGGGCAGCCTCTGCTGGTGGAGCTCAAACATGTGCAAGGAGGACAGCATAGTGAGCAGCATGGAAAATCCCACAACAGAGGGCAGAGAGCAGAATGGAGAGCCTGTCCCAGGTTGTGGGAATCACAGAAGGCTTCCTGAGAGAGCTGACACCTGACCCGAGTCTTAAAGGAAGAGTGGGAATGAAGTGGCCTTGAAGTGAGGGAAAGGTGTTCCCAGTGGATGAGCCAGCACATTCTCAGAGGGAGGGTGGCACCTTCAGTGTATTGGGGTCACCTTTGAGACAAGGGCAGGAATGGCCATGATGAGGTCAGACACCTCGAAAGATGCCTAACTGGCTTCTCTGCCAGAGACGAGTCAGCACAGCATATCCTGTCTCCCACGGTGAGTAACCCAGCTTGTTTTCTTTCAGCCAGGGACAAGTGGTGGCCTTCAGACCCTCAGATCATATCAGAAGGACTGTATGCGATTGCTGTCGTGCTGAGCTTCTCTCGAATCGCATACATCCTGCCAGCCAATGAAAGTTTTGGACCCCTGCAGATCTCCCTGGGGAGAACCGTGAAAGATATCTTCAAGTTCATGGTCATTTTCATCATGGTATTTGTGGCCTTCATGATTGGGATGTTCAATCTCTACTCCTACTACCGAGGTGCGAAGTACAACCCAGCCTTCACAACGTGAGTACCCCCAGGGCTCTCCTCAGAGGGTCTCTGGGCTCCCCGGGAATCCTTAGGAGCCTCTCATGGGTGGCTTCTTGCAGAAACTCATGTTTCCTTGGTATTTCTACAAGTTCAGGCAACTTTCTTTAAGGGTGACTTAGAGTTCAGGTTCTGGATGTGAAAGAATTCAATTTTTAAGCTGTATTAAATCTTCAGGGTTTTTTTGCCACTTACATGCTGTGCAGCCATGAGCAAGTTCCTTAACTTCTCTGAGCTTTCGTTTCCTATCTTTAAAATGAGGATAAAAATAATACCTGCTTGATGGGGATAGTATGAAGATTCAGAGAGATGAAACAGCGGCCACACGGTATACTCTCAATACATAAAAGGAATTATTATTACTCTTATCATTATATTCACCAACGCTACCTAGAAAACAGAGTCCTGTTGCATACCAACACTTTACTGGAGAAAGGCAGCTACAATCCAAATGCAGGAAAAAGCAAAGTGAAGCAGGGGAGGAGGGAGAGCGGATACAGGGTGCTGACCTGGTCCCCATCTATCAGAACATACAACTTGGTCATGACACACTCTCTGCGGAGATTATAGAGAAACACCACATCTCCGAATAGCCCATCAGAATGAGAAATAGACAATTTATCAGCCAGAGCCTTCCCATCTGCTGTCTTCCATGAATCAGACTCGCTCCAGAGGACATGAACTCCCGTGCCCGTCCAGGGCAGCCCCGGGGAAGCCAGAGCCACATAGCATGAGAGGGAGGCATGCGAGTGCATGCAGGTCAGTAGCTCTGTACACCCGGCTGGGCCATCCGGCTCCGTGGAGTGCACACAGCGTGGGCACTGAGCAAGTCCGGCAGGGTCACGTGGCTCAACAGCAGTGGGGAAGGCCCAGGCAGGGAGGCAAGAGGCACATGCACCGGCCCCAAGCAAGGCACGTTCAAGCCAACAGACCTCAGGGTCCAGAAGGAGCTGCTGCACGCAGAGCAAGACAGGTGCCACGGCATCCCACATGGAGGTGGTGTTGGAGCGCCCCGAGTCTATGTCCACACAGACCCAGGGCTCTTCCCCACTGTGGGAGATGCCGGGCGGTGTCCTGGAGGGCCATCAGTGGCACTGAGCAGCGGTCTAGGGCCAGAGTCAGGCAGACCTGAGTTTCCATAGTGATGCAGGCGTTTACTGGTTGATGACCTTATGCCCAGTCACCTGATTTATCCGTGCCTCTCTGTCCTCACCTGTAAAATGGAAATAACTCTCTGCTATGTTCATAAATGCCCTTGGCAATAAATGAGGGGGTTATGCAAAGGGCCAGCAGCACAGTATTTCCAGTCTAGATCCTTCCCCCGGCCCACCCAGGCTCACAACTCCTCCCTGCCTTCTTCAAGGACCCACCCAGAATCTTGAGGGAAGGACGGCCACGTCTCCAGGCATGTGACTTCAGCTGGAACCTGCAGGGCTAACACTCCTGACCTGAGGCCCCAGGACCCCTGAGGGGCCTGGGATTTGTTTCCTAGCAGGTGTATATGGCTGAGCCCAGCCACACAGGTTTTCCAAGCAATTCCCAGCTTGCAGCCCAGCCTCGCTTTCCCCTTCTTCTGGAGAAATTGCCCATCAGGGGAAGATGCTTACCTCTGAGAACCCAAACCCAGTGCACAGAGCGCTGTCCCGCTGTCAGCTGTCTTCCATGAATCAGACTCGCTCCAGAGGACATGAACTCCCGTACCCCTCCAGGGCAGCCCCGGGGAAGCCAGAGCCACATAGCATGAGAGGGAGGCATGCGAGTGCGTGCAGGTCAGTAGCTCTGTACACCCGGCTGGGCCATCCGGCTCCGGGGAGTGCACACAGCGTGGGCACTGAGCAAGTCCGGCAGGGTCACGTGGCTCAACAGCAGTGGGGAAGGCCCGGGCGGGGAGGCAAGAGGCACAGCTCAGAATGCCTCTTGTCTGGGCTGTTCAGCTCAGAATCAGTCCGGCAGGGTCACGTGGCTCAACAGCAGTGGGGAAGGCCCGGGCAGGGAGGCAAGAGGCACAGCTCAGAATGCCTCTTGTCTGGGCTGTTCAGCTCAGAATCAAGGACTACGCTGCCCCGCCCACAGGAACCGCCTAGAAGAGTGGGACCCTGGTGTGGCCGAACCACGGAAGCCGTTACTCTGTGGGGTCGAGAAGTAGTGTGTGCTTACAAAGAGCAGGTGCCTGGCCCAGAGCAGAGAGTTGGACCTGAGGAGTGCCCGGCTCTGCCCTCGGCCCACAGCAGCCCACGGCTCAGACAGACTAGGTGTGCGGCTGAGTTCTCCTCTCCCTGGCTGTGGGGCCTTGGGCAAGCACGTAAATCCGTTGGGCCTCCATGTCCCCGGCAGCTCTGAAGTGAGAATACTAAGATGGCCAGCTTCATAGGACTGTTGTAAGGATCTCGTAAGAAGATACAGTATTAAATACCGTGCGTGGCAGACAATGAAGCTTCAGTGAATGGCAGTGACAACCATGGAAACGGTGACTAAGGAACAGGGGAGAGAGGACAAGCTGTGATCACAGGACACCTGATCTGGCTCTACTGGACCCTTTCTGAGCAGTGGCCCCACTTATGAACCGTGGTCCACGTCACGCCAAATACATCACTGAATCAGCCAGACTCCTTTATATGACTCCCATACTCAGTGATGAGCTGTGGCGGGAATGAGATAAGCTTGAATCACCCAAAAGCAAATTTGCTTTAGATCTGCTAGATGCAGCCACTCAGCGTGGGAGGCATCATGGATGAAGGACAGCCAAGCTGTCAGTCAACAAACCAAGGCCTCGATGTCCCTCCTGTGTTTCCAGTCTAGCACAATGCCTTGTGCATGCAGGAGGGCTCACTGAGTTCTTCAGGAATGCGAATGATAGAAGGAATAGGAGAAACAAAGCCAGGTTCAAAGCAGTAGGGTCAACGTTGGACTGGGAATCTAACCACGTGAACTTGGGTTCCATTTCTCTTGGCCTGGGTGTTCTGTGCAATCCCGCTTCCTGCTCCTCACGGGGAGCCTGCCCTATGGGCCCACAGCTGCTCATAACGTCAGTGTCAGGACACAGGAGAAAATGAAAAAGGTCATGACTTAAGGGCAGGGCTGAGCCAGCCACAATTCTCAGGTGGATAGAGCTAACCTACAGAGGGACTCTTTGGGGTCAGGAAAAGTCTTGGGGGCACCTGGGTGGCTCAGTCATTAGGTGTCTGCCTTCGGCTCAGGTTATGATCCCAGGGTCTTGGGATCAAGCCCCACATCGGGCTCCCTGCTCAGTGGGGAGCCTGCTTCTCTCTCTCCCACTCCCCCTGCTGGTGTTCCCTCTCTTACTCTCTCTCCTGCTCTCTGTCAAATAAATAAATAAAATCTTAAAAAAAAAAAAAAAGGAAAAGCCATGGGGAAAGAGGAAAGCAGAAGAAAGGGGCAAAACAGTTGGCTTGTCCCAAGTCCCGGGAACCACATGGAAGCCTTCTAGACAGGAGGGACCCAACAAAGAGGACCCAGGCCCCCCAGGATGGGGAAGGAAAGAAAAGATGTGGCGGCAGTGAGCACAGTAGAGAAAAGGATGGGATATTTATGGCCTTGGCAAATCCCAAAATGGGACGTGTAGCTGCAAGACGCTGTGATTGAACAGGGAAACAGTCAATAGAGCGGTGAGGTGCAGAGGAAAGAATGGATTTTTGTAAATGTCATCTTTTACCTTTGGACTGCTCCCCGGAGCGTGTCCCCAAGAGATCTTTGATCAGCAAAAAGCCACGTTAGGATAAATGAGATGTGTGCTCTAGGGGACTCAGAACTATTCTGCGTGCCAGGTACGCTGGTGACCAAGTCGAATGACCCCCCCTCAGGGGAATGTTTGCTTCAGAGCAACCCATGCCTAGCTCGGGATCTTCCCTCTGGCCTTCCCACAGGGGAGGAGGGCTTCTCTCCTGTGCCATTATGAGCCTGTGGGGTCAGATGGGTCCCCTGTCTGCTTCTGCAGAGTCGGAAGACTCAGTCCTCCAGAAGAGAAATTTGGGCTGGAGCACATGGCACGTACCATCCCCCTAACCCCGCCCCTGTCATGCTGAAGGACACCTGGGGTTCCTAAAGGCTGTTCCGGAGGCCCCTTCGAAATCATCTGTTAGGAAGTAACAGACCGCCGCCCCAGAAGAGCGCTGCTCATCCTGGGAGTGCAGTCCCCGCTCAGATTGCAAAAGCCGCCTGAGTCCCACCAAGCTACAGTGTTATCCCAAATGAGAGGTGTGGGGACATTCCGGGACCAAAGGAAAGAGAGGAAAAGTCTCGGTTCCGGCTGCAGACCCTCAGCCCTCAGCGCAGCTCAGCCCTAACCCACAGCGTGTTCTAGTTCTTCCCTCCCCAACCCGAATTCCCATTCCCTCCATCTAGCAGAGCTCGGTGAGAGGGTTAGAAGGAAACAGACTGAACTAATTCTGCCCAGGTATAGATAAACACACAGCATGAGTAGCCTTAACTGAGATCAGGGCTTCTCCAACCACACCAGACTCACCTGAGAAAATGGCTAAACTGGGGACTCCCCAGGCCTCACCTTCTAGAGTCTAATTGCAATAATTAGGGTGGGGCCCAGAAGTCTGGATGAACAAGCCACTGGGGGGCTCTGGGAAGGTGGTCCTAGGGCTACACGGTGACCTGTACTGAGGCTATCCAACCTCGTCTCTACTCACACAGAGAGGAAGAGGCTATGGCATTTCAGAAACAAAGGGCTTACTCGCCTAAGGGAGTGTCTGCCTGGTAGACTTCCAGCTCTGCAGGTGGAATTTGTTTTTGTAAGTTCAAGTCTGAACAGGTAGCCAGATCCAGCAACAAGTGAGCTGCAAACAGTCAGAGTCTGTGAACAAGTTCTCAACTTGTCAGCCTCCGTCCACTTCAGAACCAAGGATGCTCTCAAAGATCTGGGTTATTTATCTCAGCTGCTGCTGTGTTGGCGGCTGGCTGAGGGAGGGCAGGGGCGACAGTGCCTGGGTCATTGGCCGGTGAGCTGAGCCTGTCTGGGCATGACAGATTGCGCACCTGCCAGCAGCTCATTAGCTCCAAGTCACTTCTGTAAGAAACTGCAAATGTCCAAAGGGGAGGCAGAGACGGCGCTCAGACAAGTTTTATGCTCTCAGAGTACAAAATCAAAGTATCCCACGACAGGGGTCAGGAAGCAGAGAGAAAGCTGAGCAAGGCGCCAGAGACTGCTCTTTCTTAAAGAAAGTCTTTCAGGAAAGTTTTTGATTTTGTTAGGAATTTTATTCTTATTAGGAACATATCTTTGACTTAATCGTGGAAGTCCATAGACAGAGAGGGTTTGCCTTTTGAGGGGGTTGTTTGGGGATTTTCAGTCTAGAAACTCTATGAAAGCTGTGGGGTCCGGCACCCTGGCTACAGTGTTAGAAAAAGAGAGACAGGGGAGCCGGGGTGGCTCAGTCGGCTGGGCGTTTGACTCTTGATCTCAGCTCAAGTCTTGATCTCAGGGTGGTGAGTTCAGGCCCCCCAATGGGCTCCATGCTGGGCATGGAGACTACTTTAGAAAAAAAGAAAATAAAGACAAAAAATCCTTGGCTCTGGATGAAATGCAGCTAGGGATGAATGCGTACAAAGGGGGTAGCCTTCCCTAGACTCTGATGGTGACCATGGCAGGACAGGTCCACAGAGAAGAATGGGAGGGACTGGGGGCAAGGAGGTGACCCAGAGTGGGGAAGTAGAGGGCTCTCTGACACCACTCACGACTCGCGATGGGCCCCTGGTCTCCCCTTTGGGTGAACTTGGCCTCCCCTACTTCATTCTGCCCGGACAATAAATGTTTGGCCTGCCTCCCCAGAAATGAGCCAGCCAATCTTTCCCGCCAGGCTGTTGTGGAGTCAGCTTCATAGCACAGCTGGGTTGAGACTTTTCTAATCAAAAATAATACCTCTCCTAAGGTTATTCTGTCTCCCCAGGAATCATTTTAATGGAAGGAGCTTCAGCAGTGCTAAGCAAAATTCGAAGCTTCCATTTTTCCATGACAGTTATGGAAAATTTGTTCGTCCAGTAAAGGGAGAGACTCGTTTGGCCACCAGGGGCAGGAGGCGCTGATTCAGCTCCCCCAGCATGGCAGGGCCACAGAAAAGCCAGCTCCTCCTTCCCGTGAACCTGGGGCGGAGGGGTGGGGTGGTCGGGACTAGGGGCAGGGGGAAATCTCCTGCAGGCCCCGCCCAGCAATGCTCCCTCACCCCGTTGCTGAACAGCTCCTTGAACACACACGTGCTGTGCTCTCTCACTTAACCCTCCAAACCATGGAATGACAGACACCCACCACCAGAAAACTGAAGCTCAGAGAAACGCCAGACTGGCCCAAATCCCAGAGCCAAAAAGGAGATTTGAACCCAGATCTGCATGACTCCTGTCCTCCACCTTTTGACCTGCAATTCCCAAGAGTGGGATCCCCACTCCCACAGCAAAGCCTCTGCTCTAAAATGGAGATGAAGGTCTCTTGAAAAGTTGGGTCACTTTCTTTTGGTACCAAATTCTAAAGAAGAGCATACTGAATTCGGATGTGGTTATCATTGAGAACCTGACGGCTCTCTCCGTAACTCGTCTCCAAATACGCAGCCTGCGCTTGTCCCCAGGGTAAAGTAGGTTTCTATCCCAAAGCACACTCATTTGATCGACAGTTATGCCAAGCCGAGTTCTGTGTTCGCTCTGGGGTCAGAGATTGATAAAACAATCCTCTTCTCCCTGAGGAGCTCATAGACAACTGGGGGATTCAGAAAAAAATAGAATCAGTTGTGACACCACATGATCATCATCAATGGGTACTTAGACAGCACAGTGAGGAAGCAGCACTGAATGCTCCCTGGCAGAGTCAGGGAAGGCTTCATGGAGGAGGTGGCCATGGAGGGTCTTGGAGGATGACTCAGAGGGTATTCTAGCCTGTGTAAGGGGTAAAGGAGCAGAGGATTTTTTTTTTTTAAAGATTTTATTTATTTATTTCACAGAGGGAGAGAGATCACAAGGAGGCAGAGAGGCAGACAGAGAGAGAGGGGGAAGCAGGCTCCCCGCCGAGCAGGGAGCCCGATGCGGGCCTCGATCCCAGGACCCTGAGATCATGACCTGAGCCGAAAGCAGAGGCCTTAACCCACTGAGCCACCCAGGCGCCCATGGAGCAGAGGATTTTTGAAGAATGGCCAGTAAGCAAGAGTTTGGGGGAAATGAGGGAAGATTACGTAAGATAATCCAGGAGGATCCAGATTCTGAAGGGTGTTAAGGTCCTGATAGGGTCTTAGAGTCTCTGCTAAGAACTTTTTTTTTTAATTNGATCCAGATTCTGAAGGGTGTTAAGGTCCTGATAGGGTCTTAGAGTCTCTGCTAAGAACTTTAAAAAAAAATTTTTTTTTTTAAATTCATTTGACAGAGAGAGAGATCACAAGTAGGCAGAGAATCAGGAAGAGAGAGAGGAGGAAGCAGGCTCCCTGCTGAGCAGGGAGCCCGATGCGGGGCTCGATCCCAGGACCCTGAGATCATGACCTGAGCCGAAGGCAGAGGCTTTAACCCACTGAGCCACCCAGGCGTCCCTCTGCTAAGAATTTTTCAAAAGAAAGATCTGCCTTTGGAGAGTGCGCTGGGGCAACTGTGTGAAGGATAGGCTGGAGAGGTTGGGAGGGGAGGCCCCAGCTCAGGATTTTATCAGAGTAAAACCAGTCACAGCTCCTCCCCTCATGGAACTAGCAGACTGGTTGGGAAGACACAGTAATCAAAAAAATCGTAGGAATGAGGGCGTGTTTATAAATTGAGATGTTCTGAAAGAAGGGAACTTGAGAGAAAGGCAGCTCCCAAGAGCGGGGAACGTGGTCTACTGGGTGGCTGGGAAAGGGAGCCAGGTGAGAGAGGACAGGCCCCCGGGGAGTGGCAGTGGGATGGACAAGGGACACTGGGGAGGTCACCAAATCCCCACTCCAGCCTCCTCAGATCCAGGGGCACACTTGGGGTCTGAAGTTCGTGTCCTGAGGGATGGAGCAGCCAGAGAGCCTTGAGAAGGCAGGCCCCATGCTCAGCACCAGGGGCCAAGCAGACACTTGTTAAAGGAACAACACAGGCTCTTCAGCTAAGAATGCCATATTGTGCTTTGCAAGCAAAAGATTCTGAAATCTGCCTGGCCCACAGAAGAGAAAGCAAGGCAAAAAAGGGAGACAGATGAGCCATCCAAGCCCCAAGATATTTCTAAGGGGGTGACGAGCCAGAGGGGCCTCCTGACAGCCAAAGAGCCATATTGCCAAGAAGGATCTGGCTGCAGAGAAGGGCCCTGCAAGGGCAGCAGAGGCTGGATCCCATTGCCAGTCCTAGTAAAACTCACTATAACCGAGGGCTAGGTAAGGGAAACCCAGGAAAAGTCACAGTGTGGCATTGTAGGACCACGGCTGACTACCATGTTCTCGGGGCAGAGCACGCCAAATGTGTCTGTCAGTGGAAACTGGGAATGGAGCCAACCTACTGGGCTTCAGAGTGGACAGATTTTTCCGGGTCCGTGGTGAAATCTGGGCAACTCTGATACAGAAGTGTTATGACATATTTTACCATATTTTGAAAGTTACGATTTCGCCTTTCATCATTTTAAATGCAAGCTAGGTATAAGGATTTGGGGGAATATGGGAGCTTATTATGGCCACTGTCTCGAGACAGTAGTAGGAAGGTCCTTAGCTGTGACAGGGCAGGCAGCCACAGTCACTGAAGGGGGTCCGGCTCAGACTCAGAGAGGCCGTGCATCTGGAAATGACCATTATGTGTCAAAAAAGGCATTTAAGTCTAACATAAGTTCTCATCTTGGCATAATTCTCCAGGAAGTTATAAAAATATAGCTCTTTTCCTGGACTAGTTCAGAAGAATGATTATGCTGTTACAGCAGGAATCCTACTGCCATATAATATTTATTTATGCCCTCTCCTCATGTTTATTCATAACATGAAAATTTAAAAGCCTGGTACCTTTAAGCTTCTGCCACAGGCTGAGAGCCCACAAATCCATGAGGGAAAGGATGGATGGAACCCAGAAAATGTGCTCTCTCTCTTCAATGATGTCTTCACAGCACACTTTCAGGCCCTGCCCTGTGTCTTCCATCTTGTTCTCAGACTGATCATTGCCACCTTCACGGGGAGAAAGCCCTACCTTTTTATCACTAACATTTGATTCTAGGATGGAAATAGCGTCAGACTGCCCTCAGAGTGACAGAATGACAGGAGACTGGGCTGTCCAGGGTTACCTCTAGAGATATTATCAGAAGTACAGTTCTTGGGCAGGTCTGAAGCCAGTCGGCTAAGACCAAGTCATCTTGTGCCTCCATTTCCTAGGATTCAATCCTTCATTGTTGACTGAGTCCCTACTACGAGCCAGGCAGGCATTGTCTGTCACCGGTGACAGAGCGGTGTGTGAGTCAGCACGCCCTGCCCTCATGGAGGTCACACTCCTCTGTGAACAGGAAAAGAGGGTGAAAAGGCAAAAGATAGTTTAAAGAACTAGACAAAGAAACAAAAATCATTATAGGTTAAGTGTTGAGGGCTAGGAAAGAAAGAAAAATGCTGAGCAGAAGAGTAACTAGGGAGGCCTCCTTCAGCCAGGACACCAGACCGGTGCTACCTGAGCTGGTGACAGTCAAGTTTACCCCCAGGGCACCAGGAGGCTGAGGAGGGGCAGCCAGGGGCAGACAACGGGAAGGGCCCTCCAGGCTGAGGGAACAGCTGAGATGTGGCAGTCAGGGAGCCAGAGGGGCTCTGTGAGTGGGGGCGGGGGATCAGGAGTCTGACTGGGAGGGGCCTTGAGGCTTCCCAGGTGACAGGAAAGATTGTCAGGCCTGGGAAAGCCACTCAAGGAGAGGGGCAGGGTCTGATTGCTCTTTTCAAAGGGTTATGCTGAGAGTTGACTGTAGGCTATGAGAGAGAGCCTTTCAGCCTGAGGGGGGCAGGGGGTGGCTCCTACAGTTAAGAAACAAAGAAAAAAACTAATGCTAATAATAAAACCAGTAACACTGATGGCATATTCGTTATGTGCCAGACAATCTCCTAGGCACTTCCCAAGCATTCAATTAACTCCTTGGATTGTCACAAAACCTATGAAGGAGAGATTGTAGTTTTCCCATTTTACAGCTAGAAAAACAGAGGCCTGGAGAGGCTGGGATGCGGCCCGAAGCCCACATGCAAAGCCAGGTTTGCCTGACTGAGTAACTGCGTTCTGAGGGCCTCACCAGAGCCCCTCCCTGAGACAGGGATCAGGGAGACCCCCTCATCCATTCATAGGAGTCTACTGAGCCTTTTAGGTGGTGCCCCATTCTGTACCAGGGTCTGGAGTTTCAAGAGCGAGGAAAATGCGCTCTGCCCAGGAGGAGCGAGCGGGCTCCCAGGCATCCCTGTAGGGTTAGATCCAGGCTGCACAGGCTTTCTGCCCCCCATTCCTTGGCTCTGATCCTGGGGAAGCCTCCTCTCCTCCTGGACACGCTGAATCCAACTCCTCATTCAGGAGCCGGGATAAGCCAAGAGGTCATTCAGGGGACACAAGCTTGTGGGGCCCGAGGGCCAAACCTCAGGCTTCCTCAGGCACTTGCCTCTCTGTGCTGCCCTTCGAGCCTGGTGGGGTCTCTGGATATCCCAAGCACCGTCCTCCATCATCAGCCTGGACGGCAGGCAGGCACCGCTTCTACCTTAAGAAGTCTCTAGCACAGCGCCGGCTTTTGTCTCCGGCACCTGAACCTGAGAAACTGCCTTTCGGGAGCTAGCCTCCCGCTTAATTTTAGCCTGCCGTGTGCAGCTTGGGGTAGGTAACTGAACTGAACGGTTTTGGGGGGAAGCGGAGAGGCAGAGTTCCCACACCAGGGGGACGGCATCGTGGCATTCTGAAGCAGCAGCAATTTTCCTAACAATTGCCCCCAAACCCTCTCCTTGTTGATCAGTTTGTTCTCTGAGACCCATACACAACCGCCTCTTCGGGCAACGTGTTATTAAAGCCCCATTATCCAGGCGAGACAGGCCTGCGAGAGAGCTGATTACGAGGCCCCCGCCTTCTGCCTGACAGATCAGCCCCAACCTTCTCCCCCCACACACCCCCGCACAGTGGGAGCAGCATGAATCACGGCCCTATTCAACATCGCTCACGGAGCCCTCCCTCTCCTCACTTAGGAGCCCTGCTTAGGCTAGGGCGGCCTATTGACTCCACTTTCCAGTCCCTTCCACATCAAGCCAAGAGTTAAATGTCACAAGACAGCCTGGGGTAGAGCAGTCAGAAAGAGGATTTGCAGGAAATCGAGGGTGTGATGATCTTTGCTGGTAGGAAGGAAGATAGGCTTGTTGGTGAGGTCAATGGCAGCTGAATGATTAGCTCCATTCAGGCCTGTGTGGTGGCCCTGAAGGGCTGATGGGGCTGGGTGTGATCCTGGTGAGGCCAGGAGGGCAGAGCACGCTTGCCTACTTCAGGCTTGCAGCGTTCTGTAGCCCTACTGGGTTTGCTTTAGCTTGGGACCTCCACCTCGTTTAATCCTTACCTCATTTAATCTTGACAACAACTTCCCTAGGAAGGCACCTCTATCCCCTTTCATAGGTGAGTAAATGGAGACTCAAAGAGGTTTGGTAACATGGCTGGATGCACACAGCCAGGACACCGTGGAGCTGGGATTTGAACCCAGGCATGTGCCTTTGCTATTCTCACTCCTCCAACTATGTCCGTGAAGCTTTCCGTGATTAACACAGTTGAAGGAGTCTGTGACTAACTCTGTCGGTGGCCAGAGGGGTTAGGAGGATGAAGAGCCCATGACCACTATCCCTTTGAGTAAAGGACCTCACATTTAGCCTTGAGATGAGTCGGTTGACAGTAGGGGCTTTTTGTGAGACAAGTGGCATCATGGTGATTATCAGCTAGGTCAGTTCTGAGATACGTTTTCCCTGAAAGACAGCTCCCACCCTCCACAGTGACTGGCCTTCTGCCCGGTGCCCTGGGTCCCACAGCTCCTGAAAATTGTAGGTGATGATTAATTCATGACTCCGGGAGCATCGTGACCTCACAAAACATTGAGGCCTGCTCCAGTGCCCAAGTCCTTGGCATTAGTAACATACTATTTGGCTCCTTTCCAAGGCCAGCCTTCTCTCTGAGACTATATTATGGTAGGTTTCCAAGGTCCAAGTAACACAGCTTCTTCCTACTCGGGGGAGTGAGGACAAGTTTCCTTTATGTCCTGCTACATATTAAACCAGAGGATGCCACCAGCATGACATTTCAAGTTAATTATGGAGCTCTAGTCACCCTAAAAAGCATCAAGTTTTTATAGGAGTTTCTTTTCCCCCTTTTTCCTCCTGCTAAGATGTCTGTCATATTCATGTTGATTTATAAGATCTCTTTATATAAGACAGACCTGCCAGTGTCTATCATGTGTATTGCAGATACAAATTCTTTTCTTAGTCTTTTCCCTTACATTGTTATTTATTATGTCTTTGTTGTATATGAGTGAAGTTTTACGTGGTCAAATCCCTCCATCTTTCCCTTTCTGGCTTCTGAAACCTCTCGCCATGCAATATTATGTAAATAGCAATATTTTAGCCTCGCCTTTTATTGTGTCATTTTTAAACATTGAACTCTTCAATGCCACTCAGATTTTAGTTATATAGGTGGAGTTATGGATGAAATTCTGTACTGCCTATCATTTAGCCCAGCTAACTGTGCACAACCCAGCCCGTGAGGTCCCTTCTGAGAGACAATGACAACAAAATTAGTCTATTCGGTTAGTCCAGGTGGCGTCAAGAGGGGTAAATACGAATGAAAGACCCAACCAATGGTGGATCTAGCCATTGTGGATGATTCAAGCCAGTAGAACTGGCTTTACTTTAAAGGAGATCTTTGCTATGATGACCCATTTTTCCCCATAATAAGAGGACAGAGGGCTATAGACAGTCCTGAAAGAGCTTACAAGAGATTATTAAAAATGCATACTTTGGCTAAGATCCTTCCTGCCCAGTCAGGTGCCTGTGTTACTGCTCTAGAAGGGGTCACTTTCACTCTGGAAATCCTAGTGAGTCTGGGCCTCTCGTAATTAGATACTCCTAAAGGTCATAGCCAAATTCGGGTCCAGAGGCTAATCCTTAATCTACAGGATACAAATGAAACAGGTGTAAAGATTGTCTAGAAGCCAGATAACAAACCTAAAGGATCAGTATTCCAAGTGTGGGGGGGGGGAGGCGGGAGGGAAGGGGAATCGAAGGAGGAGGAGCTAAGCCGTGAATTTAGGAATCTGTCGATATTCTTTTACCACAACACACACTGCTCAGTGGGCTAGCTCTGTCTCCTTTAGATTATTCTATTACACAAAATGCCCAAGTGAAGGCACCAAGGATAAATCAGAGCTTAGTGGCAAAATTCATAGCAAGAAGCAAATGAGGAAAAAAAAATACACTCTGAATCTAGGCCATTTTCCTTAATCAAAATTCAGAAGATTTTCCCTGACTGTTCTGTAATTGCTTGCTCCATTTGTGTCAGCCAAAGGTTTGTGGGGTTTTCCAAGGGAAGCAAGGGAAGATGAATTTCTGTAAAGCATCAGTTGCATATATTACCTGTTTCATAGGGTGTCCACGTGGGGTAAGTGTGTCATCCGGGACCAGGGCACACCTGCCCAGTCCCTTGCTGAGATCGCGTGCCCTCCGGTTTTCCACGGATACAGCTAGGAAGGGATCAACTGTCAGATCACATCCTGCTGTGTCCTTCCCATTTGGGATTGGGGGCCCATGCAGTGGTTCTGGAGTCTCTCTGCCACTGTTCCCTTCCACTAGGACGATAACCAAAAGATCACTTCTTCACGGAAGGCAATACCTGCAGAGAATCAGGGCCAATGAATGGCATCTTTTTCACACAAAATGGATCTTGCCCAAGGAGGCAGCCTATTCCCCTCCTTCTCAGAACAGCATCAGGAGCTGGGGCTCTAAAACAGTGCTAGATACCCAGTCATGACTTCCAAGCTCCCAAATAAATTCCTTCTTATTAGAAGTAAAACGAATCAAATATTCCAAACTCACAGTTTTCAGAGAAACCGGAAACAAATAATGACAACAAAAACCCACTTCAACTTTCAGTTTTCAGACTCCGGGATGCATTGGGAATGAGTCAGACAGCTGGCTAGACACACGCATACATATATACCCACACAGACTCACACACAGGAGAGCCGAAAATTGACACAAGTCAGAGCTGGATTTTGTAGCCAAAGTGACAAGTACTAGTATTTTCGTACATCTTGTCAAATAAATACCAATCCTTAAGAAACGCTGATTTTTTTTTTTTTTGAGATCTAGCTAATCCTGGCCACTTGTAGGTGAATGCTGAAAATCTGAAATGTTAAAGAGAAAAAATAAAGTGCTTTCTCATCATGTACCCCAAATCCAGATGCAAACCAAAAACACTGCATATAACCACTCAGACGTTATCGGCTCCCCGGGGGCGTTCTAAACCACGCAACCAAAACCCGGCTTTCTGACTGGACTCCCTGTTGTAAGCCTGATGTGGGCTCCTCGCCACAAAGTACAGATGATGAAACATGCCTGGATCTTTGTCTTAAAGCTAGGGTATCCTGACAAGTTCACAGTCTCTAAAGAGTCAAAGAGCAGTGTCCTAAAAGCCAGACTTCCCCGACACTGCCCTCCAAGCACGCTCAATAGCTTCCTTGAGTGAGCTGCAGGGCGAGGTGTGGCCAGCTGCCTGCTGAATCTGAACAATACCGACACACCAAACTCACACTTCTCATAATTCAACTCTAGGAGAGAGGACATGAGGTGTGTGGCTGGCCTCACTCCCTAGAGCCAGGGGGTGGGGAAGTGTAGTAATGAGAAGTACATAATTTTGAGGATCTCAGACGTGCCTGGGTCTGCACCCCACTTTCCAGACAGATGCCACTAGAAAGGGTAAAGCTCTTAATGTCCGTGCCTCCATCTGTAAAAGGAGGTAGTAAGCGAGCCCAGCACGGAGATGGTCATGAGGCTTAAGGTCCTGCCTGTGACCACCAATTTTGCCTCCATCCAGGGACACCGTCCTCTCCCCCCAAACCGTGCCCTTTATGATATTTTTTGAAGTCTTCCTAGAAATCCGAATATGCCATTATTTCAGAAGACAAGCACCGCCAGCCAGCCCACCCCCACTCCAGAGTAACCACCAAAGTCTGGGTGATGGGGATTTCCCTGTGAAAAGTGTCAGCAGAGCAAACTGCCTGAGGGGACCTGTCTTTCCTTACAGGGTTGAAGAAAGTTTTAAAACCTTATTTTGGTCCATCTTTGGCTTGTCTGAAGTGATCTCGGTGGTGCTGAAATACGACCACAAGTTCATCGAGAACATCGGCTACGTCCTCTATGGCGTGTACAATGTCACCATGGTCGTAGTGCTGCTCAATATGCTCATAGCCATGATCAACAACTCGTATCAGGAGATTGAGGTAAGACCAGTTCACTGAACTTGTCTTCTCTCCCTTGGTTACATTTACATGGATGGCTGTTTGAAGCAACCAGGGTAATGATATCAGCAGCTCGTGCATTATTAAATGTGAAACCAGGGGGCACCTGGGAGGCCTGGTGGGTTGAGCATCTGACTATGGGCTCAGGTCATGATCTCAGGATCATGAGATCGAGCCCGGTGTCGGGCTCTGTGCTGGGCAGGGGGCCTGATTAGGAGTCTCTCTCTCTCTCTTTCTTTTTTTTTGAGAGAGAGAGATCACAAGTAGGCAGAGAGGCAGGCAGAGAGAGGGGGAAGCAGGCTCCCCGCTGAGCAGAGAGCCCGATGCAGGGCTCGATCCCAGGACCCCAAGATCATGACCTGAGCCGAAGGCAGTGGCCTTAACCCACTGAGCCACTCAGGCGCCCCTCTCTCTCTTTTTCAAAAAAAAAAAAAATGGGAACCCCGAACAGCAAACAAGCAGCATGCTTACCACACTGCCCCTAGGAGCCCCCTCAGGCAACGTGCCACATGGCAGACTGGCACCCCATGCCAAGTGGCCCAACCAGAGCTGAGAGAATCAGGATGGTGTATCTTTCCTCTTTCAAATGTCCCCTCGAGACAGCATGCCAGTGGCCCACGGCCAATCGGAATGACTGTACCTTTCAGCCAGCATTCCCTTTGCCTCTCACATGTTATTTATTAAATACCTACTGTATGCAATGCCCATGCCTGGCGCCGGTGACACCAAGATTACTAAGACAGTCCCTGCCCTGTAAGAACTCAGTTCCTTGAGAAAAACAGATACATCGATGAGCAAACTCCACCGCCCAGAGAAGTCCTACCAGGTACACGACCTACAAAGGCACAGAAGCTTCCAGACACGAGGCCTGAAGGCCATTCGAAGAGTGATACGATTTTGCCAAATAGCTAAGGGAGTCCAGAGAATGCCTGGGGGAGACAGTTTATCAAAATCTGAAATGCACAAGCCATAAGCTAATGATAGCAGCCTTGCTTGGAAGAGCAAGAAATTAAGAACAAACCAAATGAGCATTAAAAGGAATCTAGCGAAACAGATTATGATGCATTTAAAGAGACTATGATGCATCTGAACGGGAGAATACCGCTCAACTTTAGGAAGGACAAAGACATTCTCCCTACACTGGGTGACAGACCCGCCAGTTAGAGTGTTAAGTGAAAAAAAATCAAGTTGCTGAACAGTGTTCATAGTGTGCTCTCCCTTGTGTAACAAAGGAAGAAAAAGGCATACACGCTCACTTTTAATTAGATAAGCCTTTGAAAAAGAAGAAATCTCTGAAAGGGTCTACAAGGAACAGAGTGGGGGCTGCCCGTTGAGAGGCAACGAGGGCGGAGGGGGACGGAGGGGGCGAT
>LNAC01000111.1:4033360-4053883 GCA_002007465.1 Ailurus styani | reverse complement strand
CGATGGGGGAGAGTGGGGGGGGGAAACACCTTCCTCTTTATGCCTTTCTAAATCTTATTATTATTTTACTTATTATGAGGTAAAATAAATAAACTAAGGATTAATGAAATGCACTAACCTATTTTGAATTGACTCAACAATTGCAATCCTAGGAATAGAGCCAGGCAGAAATATGATTTTACATAGATGTTCCCTAAAGGAAAAACGTGCAAATAGTCCATTGACATCAGAGGGTTTCAATAAACTCTGACAGACTCGAGAACACTGCCTCTACAAGGAGAAAAACTTGTTTGTGCTGATATTGCACAAATCTCTGTGATACCGGTTAAGTGGGGGAAAACACAGCTAGGATAATCTGATTTACGTAACAATACAAATGTGCACATACAGAAAGAAAAAGCAGAGAAAGGTAGAGAAAAGCTACCACACCATTGATGGGTTGACCGGGGGCATCCTCTGGGGAAGGGAGTTAAAGGAGAGAGCCTTGGAAGGGGCTGTCACACCTTTGTACTTAGATCTTGTATAAGAAACAAGCGTTAGCATATTTCTCACCGAGAAGGAATTAAAGACCTCCCGGTATTGGTTTGCAGGGTTGTGGTAAGAGAACAGCACAGACTGGGTTTCCCCCACGGTTCTGGAGGTTGGACGTCCCAGATCAGGTTGTTGGCAGAGCTGATTTCTTCTGGGTGTTTCTCCTCGGCTTGCAGACGGCTGCCTTCTCGTGGTGTCCTTGCACGGCCTTTGTTCCCTGCGAGGGGTCCCTGACATCTCTTCCGTTCCGTATGAGTTCATCCTTGATGTCAGATCAGGGCCCCCCCAGCAACGTCATTTAACTTTACTTACCTCTCTAAAGGCCCTGTTTCCAAACACAGTCACATTCTAAGGCACTGGGGTTTAGAGCTTCATCATATGGATTTTAGGGGATACATTCGATTTATAACACACACCTCCCCCAAAATAGGGTATTCTGAACAGTAGGAACAACATGTGCCAAGGCAGGAGGGGTGAAATAATGCGGTATTCTCGGCCTGCAGGAGGGTAGACTGCACCAGGAAAAGAAGCAAGAGGTGAGAGGGACAGGTGAGCCAGCATGAAGCCTGAGCCCTGTCCCCACTCTCCCCCGGACAGGAAAATGCAGCTCTCTGTCCACAAACGAGCATATGTTTGCATGGCGTACATATTTGCTCACTTATGCGGGTGAGCTGTTGCTAACCAGCCCTCCCTGCCCTTCCGGGCCTCGGTTTCCCCAGACGTAAGAAAAACCAGATGGTGCCCGGATAATGCACAGGTCTCTGTACCATTCACCCAGGGCGCTGGGCCCCATCCTAACAAGCACATCGTGCTTTGGTCCAAATGAACGTGGCACCGAAACCATGGGATTAGTGTGGAGAGACGCCCACTAGTTTGGGGCAGGATTGGGCACAGCTACGACATCACGTGGGCTTGTGAGACCAAGTTACCCCAGCACGGCCTTGTGCCATGAGATGGAGAGGAGACAGCACACTGCAGCCCCTCACCTCCCCTCGGGGCTCCCGGCTTCTCCTCAAGTGAGAGCACGTGTTCCCCCCATCTCACCAGCAATGCACGTGCAAGGGTTCTGAGAAGTGGAATGAGGCCGCTAGACAGTGCCCGGTACCCCGGCTCACGCTGAAGTACACATTTGTGAAATCTTCCACGAGAACACTCAATCATTCGGTCAACAGATCTAGAGCAGCTACTCCCCAAATCCATGGGCCCGCCTGTCCTCCGGCCCAGGGTGGGGGAGGAGGCCTTCTCCTCCTGAGCTGCCCTGCCTGAGTGCCCAGGCTTCCTGCCCTCTCGTGTCCTCCTTGGGAGCTGCCATTCCTGCTCCACCCCTAGCTTCACCCTTCCTGTCAGCATTTAAATGAGACGCTGGATCTTTAAAAAAAAAAAAAAAAAGTAACTAAAAAAAATCCTCCCTCGATCCCACTTTCCAGCTCTTTCCCTCCTGCTCTTTCCTGCCAACCTTCTCAGAAAAGCTGTTTACACTTCTCACTGCCTCTTCTACTCATTAACTCCCACTCTTCTCTGCTCTCACCCCACCCACACTTGACCTGGTAGAGAACTCACCACCCCAGGGAGCTCAGCTCCGACACCAGCCATCACACAGCCTCCTCGGCCCCCCGGGCCAGGTCAGGATCTCCACACCCAGAGGACCCCGTGGTCCTTACCTCAACTCCAGGTGAAAGACGAGGTGATGAGCAGTTTGCCATATTCGTGCCATGGGCCAGGCCGTGTGCTCCACGAGGGCACAGGCGGTCAACCCCAGTGCCTACCCAGCCCAGGCCAGCCACAGAGTAGGTACCCGATACGTGTCTGCGGAACGACTTCAGGTTGAACCCTAGGCACTGTGTTAAGTTATGGAGATGAAAACAATATTTACTGAGGGCCTACTAATGTCTCACACTAAGTGAACTCATTTCATTCTTGTCATATGACCTATGAGGTAGGCATTCTTGTCGCCATTTTACAGATGGGGAAACTGAGGCCCAGCACAGCTAAGCCACCTGCCATGGCCACAGGGCTAGGGAAGAAGAGAGGAAGGACTGGAACCCAGGCAGGCTCCAGAGCCCATGCTGTTGCCACTATACCACCATTCCTCTCAGGTCAGGCGTCCCTATCACACCTCCCTGGTATGCAGCAGAGGCCGGGAGCAATCCCTGCCCTCATAAAGCTTTCAGTCTAAAAGACTCCAATATGACGTCCCATAGACCAGGCCAGGTGCTGATGGGGGCTCAGCAAAAGAAAACAAAATGGCCAAGCCTGCAGGAAATAACCTTGTATCATGTGGCACCCCCCAGTAGGCTCACGTGGGCCCCTGCTAGATCCACGGTCCCTGGAAGTGTAGCTAGTGTCTGTGAGGATCGGAACCCACCCCCTGCTGGGCCACAGACTCAGCGCCAATCTCAGGGCTACGAGAGGGAGGCACCATTGTCTCCATCTCCCTGTGAGCAAGCCCAAAGCCCTTGCTCAAGCCATGCAGCGAGCAAGGGATCATGAGCCCATGTCTGTCTGACTCCCAACCCCATGCCCCTTCGCTGCTCTCAAAACTGCCCCACGAGGACAGAAGCCTAAAGAGCCCGCCTATAAAAACCACATACACCTGCTACCTGGTAGGGGGCCCGCCGGACATTCTGGCATTGATACCACGTCAGACATAATAGGTGTGGGGTTTAAATCTAGCACAGTTACAAGGAAAAGAGCATGGCGGGACTAGCTGGGGCTAACTACAGTCAGGTCCGTTTCTCTCAAGTGACATGTGCAGAATCCCTTCACAGCCCCTGTGGCAGCACTCTGACCAATCAGAAACACGCTTGCTAATTAGAAATACGCAGTGATAGGATACAATACGGACCTGCTCACCACATGCACCTGTGAAGTACGTGAAATGTGACAGGTCCACATGGAAATATGCTGGAAGCATAAAATACACGCCGATTTCAGAGACTCAGTAGGGGAAAAAAATGTGAGTTATCTCATTAAGAATTTTTATAATGGGGCGCCTGGGTGGCTCAGTGGGTTAAGCCTCTGCCTTTGGCTCAGGTCATGATCTCAGCATCCCGGGATCGAGGCCCGCATCGGGCTCTCTGCTCAGCAGGGAGCCTGCTTCCACCTCTCTCTCTGCCTGCCTCTCTGCCTACTTGTGATCTCTCTCTCTCTCTCTCTCTCTGTCAAATAAAAAAAAAGAATTTTTATAATGACACGCTGCAATTATTCACATTTTGGATCCCTGGGTTAAATAATAGATAGCACTGAGATTAATTTCACCTGTTCTGTGGGGCACCTGGCTGGCTCAGTCAGGAGGGTTGAGACTCTTGATCTCAGGGATGTGAGTTTGAGCCCCACATTGGGTGGAGACATTACTTAAATAAATAATACTTTAAAATAACGTAAGCTTTGATGAATCACTAAATTCTACACCTGAAACCAGTTTGACCCTATACGTTAGCTAACTAGAATTTATTTTTTTTTAAGATTTTATTTATTTGACAGAGAGAGACACAGGGAGAGAGGAAACACAAGCAGGGGGAGTGGGAGAGAGAGAAGCAGGCTTCCCACTGAGCAGGGAGCCCAATGCAGGGCTCGATCCCAGGATCCTGGGATCATGACCTGAGCCAAAGGCAGACGCTTAACAACTGAGCCACCCAGGTGCCCCAACTAACTAGAATTTAAATAAAAACCTCAAAAGAAAAAAAAAATCTGCCTGTTCCATTTTCCCTTTTACACCGTGGTTACCAGAAAATTTAAATTTACTTACGTGGTTCACCTTTGTGGCTCACTTGCTATTTCTTCGGGCCAGCACTGCTCTGGAACATGAATTCCTCGATGCCGTGGTAGTGATTCGTGAGTCGGCAGAGCTCTCCGTGGCTAATGGGAGCAAAGTTCTCTGGCTTGTGGCACGTGGAGAAATGTTTGTGAAAATACCCAGCGGAGACTCAGGCAAGAGGAACAGGTGGAGGTTTTCAACAAATGAATCCCCCGGAGTTAGGCAGAGATCTAATTTCACCCGTGTGAGCATGAGCAAACTCCCCATCCGGGGCCTTTGTAAAGACGGAGAACATCCACAGCCCATCAGTCCATCCCGTTTCCAAGTCTGCCTGCATCCCTGCCCCTCACGCCCAACTCCGCTGTTCAATTGTGGCCTTTGATGGTGTGTTGTTTCCCTTTGTCCCCCAGGAGGATGCAGATGTGGAGTGGAAATTTGCCCGAGCAAAGCTCTGGCTCTCTTACTTTGATGAAGGAAGAACTCTTCCTGCTCCTTTCAATCTAGTGCCAAGTCCTAAATCATTTTATTATCTCATAATGAGAATCAAGATGTGCCTCATCAAACTCTGTAAATCCAAGGCCAAAAGCTGTGAAAATGACCTTGAAATGGGCATGCTGAATTCCAAATTCAGGGTAGGTGGCATGGGGTTTATGCGGCGAGAGAAGATAGTGGGAGGGGGAGGGGAACGTGCTTGATTCAGAGGGTGCCCCTGATGTGAGGGAAGTCAGCGAGGGGCCCCCGCTTTTCAGAATCTGCAGGCACATCAGCGTAGCTGCAGCCCCAGCAGAGGTGGCCTGTGGTAGCCTGAAGGTAGCTGCCCTTCTCCCCACAGTTCCTTGTAGAGGTGGCCCTACTGGGGGCTGAGCAGGCCCGTGGGGCTGAGCCACGCCCCCACAGAGGCAACCACTGAGCAGACCCCCAAAGAGGAATGGCTCTTCCCAGAAAGTACCTGGAGAATGATCTCTGGGGAGAAAGGTTCCCTGCCCATCATCTCCCCCTCCTGAAGATTCTCAAGGTTTAGTCACATATGAAAAGCTCTGAGGACTCCTGGGAGAAAGATACCCCCTATTAACTGTGACTCAGGGCTTCCCAAAGTTGACCAAACTATATTCTATGACCTGCAGTCATCCTACAGAACTAAGGTCCCAAGAACAGTGTTCTGCGAAGCCTAGCAGCAGTGCATATATGAGCTTCGTGAGGGCCTTCTTTTTAGAGGCAGGCCGGTATATGGGTGCTGTTCACAGACGGTCTCATATGTGTTATATGAACATAACGTGTGTGTGTATGTAGTATTTATTACGTATTTGGGTTTTTTCCTCCCCCAGAAGACTCGCTACCAGGCTGGGATGAGGAATTCTGAAAACCTGACAGCAAATAACAGTTTCAGTAAACCCACCCGATACCAGGTAAGCACCCCTTTCCCAGGTATGGGCAGAAGGGGGCGCTATCCAGACATGGATTTAGTAACGGGGCTGAGTCCCGCCCCCCCCCCCCCCCCCCCCGCCCCAGCCCACAGCATTCCTTCCTTCATTCCACAAACATGCACTGAGTGCAAACCATAGGCCAGGCACCGCACTGCTCCCTGGGGATAGAGACGGGTTCCTGTCCTAGCCGCACTTGCAGGCCAGTGAGGCCTGGAGACAAGGAACAAAGAACACACACATAAATGCGTAACCTCAAATTGATAAAAGGAGAAATAAAAAACAACAGGGAGCAACAACGGAGAATAGGAGGGAGTCCCTGCTTAGGGGTGGTTATCAGAGGAAGCATCTTCAAGGACAGGGCGCTTAGCTAAGAGCTCAAAGAAGGAGGTAGCCCTGTGGGGCCTCCCAGGGATGGAAAGGGCATCCACAAAAGCCAGAGGGGAGAAGCCTGGCAGAGGACAGTCATCCAGGTGCAAGGGAGTGAGACGTGGACTGGGGTGTGAGTAGGGTGTGGGAGAAAAGCAGATTCAATATACATTCGGGACATACAGGCAATAGGGCGTGATGCTTCTCTGCAGGGAAGGGTACCAGCATGACTCCCAGGTGTCTGTCTTAAGCGACCAGGTGGACATGGGTGTCTTCACAGAACACCTGACCTAAGACCGCCAGCCTGCCAAAGTCAGTTCTTGTACATAAACCTTAGAAGAGTTTTTATGCTTACAGTCCTTTGCATTGCTTTTGGAAATTAATGCCACACCTCTGTACCCGTTTGAATCAGCCCATGAGCCCGTGATAAATGGCAACTACGGGTTATTGATTATAAAAGTACAGGCCATTCATTTCCTGCTTTCCCCTTCTGGATGATCAGCAGTTCTGTCCATGCTGATCAGTTCTCATCAGAGGTGAAACAGAAGCCATCCTGAGCATGGCCCCAGGTGCTGCCATCCCAGATGGAGCAATGAGACTTATCATCTTCCAGACACAGGTCCCTAAATGTATCTGCACCCATATTTCAGAAGCCAGCTATGTAGATAGGAGGATTTAAGTGCACAATTAAGAAACGGTTCATTCCTCAAAGTACTTAGAGTTTGATGAGATGACACAGGCTAAAAACTGGGAATGGGCAAATCTTGAACTTAATCGTGTGCAAAATTGGGCCTGATCAGTTTGATCTGCTTTGAGTTATGTTACAGCACAAATCCTTCGGTCAGTGGAAGGATTTTTATTTCTCAGCTTCTCAGAGAAAAGTATAGATTATCTGTGTCACAAAAGAGATGGAAAGCCCTCATGGGTTAGGGTCAAATCTCTGATGGGTTTTGAGAAGAATCAGCTGTCGAGATAAAGGAAGACTAATGGTGTGGTGAATGTCCTCTACCCAGGATGAATCCTTTATGAGCAAGGCTGTTTCCAAAAGCAACCTCGGGGTGATTCCATTTCTGTCTTCCCTCACCACTGGCTGACTCCCTGCTGCCATCAACATCCCCAAAAGCTTCCCGCAGTGATTACAGAGATTGGGTGGTATTGGGCTTTAGGCAACTGATGACCTTGGGCAGCCTGCTCACCCCATATTTTGTGAATCCACCAAGAAAAGCCTCAGGCTATTTATTCCAACAGTTGTCACAGAAAAGAAGAAAGGAAACTCGGAGCCAGTAAGCATCAGAGGGTTGAGAGGGAGCGAAGAAGGGAGAGTCCTTTTTGCATTTGCCCATGTGCCCTGGCTCAGCCCTGCAAGGTGAAGTCTGGGCATGTTCCTGAGCCATCATCTGCTCAGATAGGAGTGAAGCAAGAGATGGCATGATGGACGGTGGGGTGTAGCCTAGATACTAGCTCAGGTGTGATCTCACCCAATGCCAGAGAGAGAGGCAGTAGCTTTAACCCCATTAAATAGAAGAGAAAACTGAGGCTCAGTGGTGAAGGTCCACAGCTGGTTGAACTGTCTGACTCACAAGGGCACCCCTCTTTTACTACATCACACTTCCTAGGCACCCAAGGCTTGCTGAGAACCATCTGAGCCTGTGGAGCATGAGGGAAGGGGGCAAGGTATAGGAGGGGCTTCTGGAATGAAGGACTGGGGCAAGAGTCTGGCAAAGTCTCTTCTGTTTTCTTGGGACCACTGGTGGCCTTCCAAGTTGCACTGCTTTCTTCCCAAAGCAACTTCCCAAAGCAACGGAGTTTTTAAGCTCGTTGCCTTTATGTCTCTTCAGTAAATCTGCTTGGTTTTTCAAACTCAGTACTTGGGGTATTTAAGCTTGTAAATCCTTTGCCTTCTGAGGTTCTCTGCTGTAAGCCATTCCCTCAGACCAGAGGCTCTCTGTGCTTTGCTTTAACTTAGGCTGCCAGGGGTCTGATGGCTATTTTCACAAAACTGGTCCCTTAATTTTGCAATGTTGTGGTTTGTTTGTTTCCAACGGGGCTCATATGAAACTAAACAATGAAACAAAACCAAGATACTGATGAGGGGGTCAAAGTACATCTCCCGTTAAAGCTACTTTGTGACCCGTTCCAGAATACAGGGTGCCTGTCTGCTGGGGTGTGTGCAGACTCATCTAGTCCCACTCTGAGAGCTGCATTTCCAGGTTTTTATTGAAATACCCCAAGGGGTAACAACTGAACAAAGCCACCCATCCTCCAAAATCTAGCCGAGGCTTCCTCCTGCATAGAAAACTGTTTCTTAGAGAACAAGTAGGTACCTACGAGCAGCCCAAACCCCCTTTGACCAATGGGAACCAGTTCCTATATCTCAGCCCCTTAACACATCCTGCATATATAACCTTTTCCTGAAGGTTGAAAGAAGCCCGAGCTTTGGTTTCCATTTTGGTTACATCTCAGATCTGCCACTTGCTGGCTGTGTGACCTTGGACAAGTCACCTCACTCCATGAGCCTCAGTGTCCTCATCTCTGAATGGCGACGAGCTCCCCTTGCTAACCGGGTCTCTCGGAGGATTCAGCGAGGCCTTTCTGTCAAGGAGGCTAAGGTGACTCCTGGTCTACAGGAAATACTCAATAAATATGTTTCTTTTTTCCTATTCACCCTTTCTCCCCTCCTCCCAGAGGGCCGCTCCACACTGAAGGGGGCTTGTGAGCGGGGTCTCACCTATTCAAAACAAATGGAGTTTGAGGGGCACACTATGTATTAATAATAAATGTGCCATGGACTCTTGTAAAATACTGGGTTGAGCCGTGTCGTGCTACAACACAGGGTGAGACAGTGGTCACTTCCAGGCTTGTAGAAAGACTTGACTCAGCACCGTCACAGAAAAGTGAACTCTCCACTCTCCACCTCCAGCTTATACTTTTACCCCATATATTTAAAGGTTCTTCAATGGATGAATCCACAAACTAAAGAACCCTTCATTCTTGAGGTTTTCCTTAAAAGGGGCAACAAACTTTAACTGGATCCCCTTGACTTGCCTCCGCCTGAAAATTTGCAGGATACTTCCGAATGCTATATTCAGGAAGAATATCAGATACCTGGGTGTCTGGGTTTTTGGGGTTCTGTGCTTCTTTCCTGAGAACTGGTTCGGGACAAAGTTGGTTTTGTGTGGGTTTTAGAGTTCGAAGTCAAAAGAGCATTACTGAGTGCCGGGAAAGGCATCAATTCTTACCACTTGGGTAACGGGCCTTAGGGACTAGGAGAATGTCAAGGAGAAATCTAGTGGTGCAGTTTAAGCACTAACATGGCAAGACCCAGGCCTTTCTGACAGAGGGCAGCATGAAGACAACTTGCTTGCTCACAGTTCAGCCAAAACAAGATCACGACTCAAAGCACAGAGCCAAGGAGACCACCAGCCCGAGGGCTGGGGGCGGGGGGGGAGCAGCATCGGCCTAGAGGTGACACAGGGCTCTCCCCAGACAGCCTTTGCCGGGTTCGGTTAGAGTCCTGGAGTCACACAGCCTGGAGACAATGGGCGTAGGGCTTTGCCATAAAAGGTACTGGGACAACCTGCAGCTGATGACAAGAATGTGCTCGATCCTTCTCTTTGCCACCCAGCCATGACTTCCCTTGACTTACAAAAAGCTTGTCCTGAGCCCACGTACCGAAGAGAACACAGTAACCTGCCTGACCACACACAGCACAGCTAGGGACAGAATTCAGGGCCCTCCCATCTAGAAAATGCTGCCTCTGTCCCCTGAGTCCCAAGGTCTGAGCAGGTGACAGGAAGGGGTGAGCAAGGAGCAGGGAATCCCTCCCTCTTTGCCAGCTGCTCAGACCTTGTGAGATTCAGAAATCTCAGTTAAGTATTTCTAAAACCTGTGACTGCCCAGGAACCCTCCAACGACCAGCTGGCAAAGTCTACAGTTCACCTCCTGCCGTCTTTCTCACATTTGGCTCTATTCTTGGTGTCTCTTAAGTGTTTACTCCTACCTCCTCATTTGCTTAAAGAGTCTATATCTGCATAAGACACGGAAGCTGCAGGCCCAGCCCTTCTCCCACAGCCCGACTGGCACACGGGCTTTCAGGGAAGTGGGATGATGCCAAAAACTCCCGAGGCCCACCTGTAGCTGTTTCTGCCTCAGGCAGGAATTTTCCAAGGTAGAGCAGACTTGTCCAGCCTGGTCCTGACTCTGTGCTAAGCCCCGAGGAGAGGACATGACCCGCTAACGTCACAAAAAAGGTCAAGGTGGAGTCAGGCTTAGGACCCTCAAGCAGCCCTCACTCTCCCTGGCTTGGCTTCCCACCCTTGAGTGTCCTGTTCTCACGACCCTGTGACAGGATCATCCTAGGCGAGTGGTTAAACAAACATGGGCCCAGGTCCCACAACAGGTGAGGGACCCTGAGAAGGGAGGCATGGGGGCACCCCAAACTCTGACCGGGCGCTCCGCAGGAATGGGGGTGGAGGTATTCATACACCGTGCGGGCTGCTGCTTCTGTCCCTGGCCAGGCTTGTCGGACCCCTTCCTTGTGCTCCCATTTCAGAAAATCATGAAACGGCTCATAAAAAGATATGTCCTGAAGGCCCAGGTGGATAGGGAAAGTGACGAAGTCAACGAAGGTGAGTGATGGGTTCTTTCCCTGCCGGCCGGCAGTGGGACTCTGGCTCACCAAGCTAAAATCGAGCTGGTGTGGGCAGGACTGCGTTCCTGTCTGGAGGCCCTGGGGGGGCTCGCTTCCAGCGTGGGCAGAAGTGGGTGCCATGCAGCTGTGGGGCAGGCGCCTCCGTCCCCTCGCTGACTGTGGGCTGGGGCTACCACCCGCCCCCCGGCTGCCTAAAGCCGCCTCATCTCAGAACCAGCCCCCTGGCCCCGAACCCTTCTCCCGATGCCACGTTCCTTCCTGTTCCGTCCTCATGTCTCTCTGACCCTCTCATGCCTGCCTCTTCCGCTTGTAAAGGCTCACAATTAGACTGGATAATCCAAAATCATCTCCCTGTTCAAAACTGGCTGATGCACAACCTTAATTCCATTTGTGACCCTGGTTCCCTGTTGCCATGTGACATGACCGTACTCAGACCAGACCCCAGGGATTAGGACCTGGTCATCTCTTTGGGGGAAGAGGGCTGGTGATAATCCTGCCTAGCCCAGTGATGGCTGCCTTGATTCCCTCCCCATCATGTCCCACGGGTGCAGGACGGCCCGGAATTCCTCATTCCGAGGGTGCACATACAGAGAGCCAGAGGCAGACCACACCCCTCTTTCAGATCCTGCCACCACCCTGTCTCACTTCAGGCCCTCAGAAATCCGATGGCCCGCAGTGTTTCTGGAAGTATTCCCCACCTCGGAATCACGTGTTAGAAATGCCCACCCCAGACGGCACCCAGGCCAAGAAATCAGCATCTGCGGGGTGGCGCTTGGGAATGTGCATTTGGTTAAAAGCCCCAGGTCATTCTGATGCACGGTGAAGTTCGCAGACTACATCATTTTCACGGCCTGGGTGATTTTCCAGTCCATTTTAAGCAGTGACTCTTAAGCAAAAGGCAAATTACCTTACACCAGGTCATTAATCTTCACGAGACGCACAGGACAAATATTTGCTACCTGGAAACAGCCTCCTCCATGAATGAAGGCACTCAGTGTCCCCCTCACTCGGGCCACGGGGGCCTGTTGGAAGAGCCTGGTCACTTAGTGACCCTCTGCTTCCTCCAGGTGATCCTAAAGATCACCAGCAGCGGGACTCACTCCTGGGTGGACACTGTCCCGGGGCTGAGAGGCAGCCGTCCAGCCGCCCCTGCCGTTGGGTCTGGAACGTACCACCACCAGATGGCCCGCCAGCCACCTCGAGCAGCGTGTCCTTGTGATCGACAGGAACGTAGCTGATCACAGATGGTGGGGTAGCCAGGGGTCATGCCGCTAGAATTACACCGTGCAACTGGGGTGCAGAAAAGCACCCCATGAAAAGGAAACAGGGGATGTATGCGTTTGTCCAAACTGGCCAGCCTGTACCTTTAAGATCTCTGCATTTACTGGCCACAACACATAGGGAGAAAAGAGGTAGGAATAACCTGCTCCAGGGCACCGGACTCCCATTTGAGGCAAGTCCAATATCTATACTATCAGAAAGGAATGTTTTTGAGTCCTCTTTGTAGTTCATGAAAAGATTGGCACTGCCCAAGCTCAGGTGGATGTTGAGCCACATGGTTCACGGTAGAAGCCAGGGCAAGTTCCGTCCTGGCCGCCCCTTGCTAGGGAAGGAGGCGGCGGCCTCGGCGACACAGTGCGGCCTGTGGTAGGGACGGACCCCTGCTCCCATCTGCCTGTGCCGAGCCCGGCCCTTCCCGCTTGGGAGTCTCTCCTCTGCACATGATGACCCCAGATCACAACAGGGAGCATCAGGAGAAGGACCGTTCCAGTTAATGACGGTGTTGCTCGGAGTCTTGAAATCTGCCTTTAGTGGCTCTGTGGCCGACAATCTAAGATGGTACGAAATAGGCGCTAGGAAGGCACAACCCCGCTCCCGACTTGCCGTCTGTCTGAAACCCTTCACAAAGACCTTGACCAGGAATGGGAGGAGGAGGGGTTTAAATGGACGGATGAGTCCTTCAGTGCTAGGAGCTGGGTGGGACTTAAGTCAAAACAGGATTCCGGTCCCCTCACCTCTACCCATCATGGGCCGGCCCAGCCCCCTGACACTGTGCTGTTAAGGAGCCCCTTCTGCCTGCTCACACTCATGATAAGCTCCTCTCTCCTTGCAGGTGAACTGAAGGAAATCAAGCAAGATATCTCCAGCCTGCGCTATGAGCTTCTGGAAGAGAAATCTCAAGCTACCGGGGAGCTGGCAGACCTGATCCAACAGCTCAGTGAGAAATTTGGAAAGAATTTAAACAAAGACCACCTGAGGGTAAACAAGGGCAAAGACATTTAGCAGCCCTCCTCGGCATCTGTGACTTCTACCAGCATTCCCAGGCCAGGATGGATTTCCTAGCCACCAGGCCTGGCAGGGAAGGGGCCCGGGCCCACTCCTCCAGAACACTAAGGGGACCCACTGGCTCCGTCCTGAGCAGACGTGCTGACCTGGGCCTGCCTTGCCACCGAAAACTGTTGTGAATCTAGGCTGTCGGCTAAGAAAGGCCAGCACAGGCGGAGGGGAGGAAATGTGCCTCTGACACGTGTGAGACCTCTGGTCCAGTCACAGGGACACGCATCCCTGTGGTCAGCGCAGGAAGAGGCCTTCTTGGATGCACACACGTGCCCTCCCACAGCACACGGACCGCATCCAACTCTGTGTCCCAGGAAGACAGACCACCTCATCCCATGCACCCCTCCTCAGTCCCTCCCCGCCACCCACCCTCATCCCAACAGAACCGGGAGGTGACCTGTGATCTATTCTTAAGTGCCAGACGAGAACACAGATAGCCTAATAGCAAAATAGTTCTATTTGTTTATAAAAAAAAAAATTTAAAAATGCTAAATCAAAAATTGTACTGTAGGTAGCACTGTTTAGAAAACAACAACAAAATCCAAATGATGTATTTTTACCTTTATTATGATTATCTTGTATTTACTATTTTTACCTAAAACACAAAGAAATAAAATTACCTCATGATAGCCTGGGGAGCGTCTTCAGTGTGCTGCCCTCCTGCTGTCCTGTGGCCTGTCTGGAGGCCTCGGAAGCCCATGGGGCCGGAACTTCTCTGGGAGGAGAACGGGGCAGGTTGGGGGGGCGGGGGAGGAGGTACCAACCCCCCCTCTTCCCCCTCTGGAGATCCTGGAGCCAGGACCCCAACCTTCCAGCCCTCCCCCTATCCCCAGACCTACCGAGCCCCATCTCACCGAGGTCAGGAAGGAGGTCCAGAAAAAGGTGAGGGAGGCAAAACATCTCCCCCCACCCACCTCGGACCTCTCTCCGTGGGAGGGGAAGGGGTGTCGGTGCTCAAGGAGCAACCTGCGTGTGAGTGGGGAGAGTGGCCACCAGAGGGAGCCCCAGTCCCAAACAACACCCATTCAGAGCTGGTTGAAGATGCCATTGGCTTCAGGGAGAGGCCCCTGGCCCCAAGGAGACACTTACTAGTAACAGGAGCCGGACATATGGACATATGGAGTGAGCCCTTGCTGGGTACTAGGCACGGTGCTGAAATCTCTGCCCGCACCCGTCCACTGAGCCCTCGCAGCAACCCTGGGAAGAGAAAGAGGCTCAGGGTCACAAATTCAGAGGCCCTGCAGACATCTGGGAGGGCAAAATGTGTGTGTGTGTGTGTGTGTGTGTGTATCTGAGTATCTGTGTGTAGGTCTTATACGTGTATATGTATGAGAGGACTTGTGTTTCACCATACACAGTGCATGTTCAGAGGCCAAACGTTTTTTACTTCAAATGCTCTAAGAAAAGAGCAGACGAGATGGGGTAACGAGTCCTGACGCTGGACCTGGCATGGAGGCGGGGGGAGCGCCATGGCACACAGGGCAGTGGAGCCCTACCCAAGTGGCCCACAGACCCTCGGCCTAGCCAACGAGGCCATAAAGAAGACAGACCCAGCTTTGCCAAATCTTCCCAATTTCTTGGCGGGGGGTGGGGGGGAGCCCCTACCTGTTGCATCCCTGGAAGCCAAGAAATGTGGCTTCGCACCTGGGCCGTCCTGGCACCACCGTCGAGAGCTCCAACAAGAGGGAAACAGAGCTGCCCAACGGGTGCCAGGGGCATACCGAGTGCTTGCCAGCTGGGAGTTTTTCACCCGGGGTCCTTGTGAGGGGCCGTGGGTGAATTGCAAAAAAATTGTAAATCCTCAAGTGCCCATCAGACCGTGTGCTTGTCTTCATGATGGTACGTTGTTCTGGCTTATTCCAAATACTCATCTATGGCTCCCCAAAGCCTGCAGATGATGACAGAATTCATTCAGCAGATACTTACTGAATCCCTTGCCAAGTGTTGGGGATGACACACATAGGCATCAGGGGGTGGGGGGCCTCTTTTTTAAGCCTGGACTCTGAATAAGAAACCGGATGTGCTTTGGAGGAAGAGCGATTGATTTATCCAGGGGACAAATTACCAGCACTTCTGGAAGATTTCCTTTCAGATCCCTCACTTATCTTCATCAGAATGCTAATAAACACTTGGAAGATGCATTATTCAATTTCCCTATCTGCCTTCAGCCAGAGGCAGGCGGCAACCCCATTTTCAAATCCTGGGGTGCCCTTTTCTTTTCAAACCTAAGTCTCAAATTTTCCCTCTAAGGAAGATAAAGGAAAACAAGTCCCACTGAGTAATTAAAAACTGAAAAGGAAAGCTGGCCCCATCCATTAGGCTTTGGATGCTGTGTCTGGGAGGTAAAGGCAGCCCGAGAGTGGACTTGAAGCCGCCAGAGAGAAGCGGGGCAGGGAGGGACCCCTCTTTCACAGGAAGCCGTTGCAAAGGCCTTGGAAGTGAGGGCTGGCAGAGCCATCAGCCAGAGCTGAGGCAAGAGTTTAGTGCTTTTCCAGGCACCGACAGCCTCCCTCCTTCACCCCCATCTCTGCTCCTGTTGAATTAACCAGGGGAGAGAAGCGACTCTTGGAGAAAACAAAGGAGGAGAGTGAAGAGTGGAGTCTGAGAGGGGCTTATAGACAGAGGGGGAGGACAAAGAGCCCAGGCCCTCCCTGAAAAGTCCCCAGACCCGCAGGCTTGCCCGCTTCCCCAAGCACCCTATCCGTCCCCTTGGAACAGGTTGCTCACGGTCCGTGTGTCGGTCTGCAACGTTCCTGTGTGCTTGTATCATCTGTCTTCACTGCTTGCAGGCCGGAAGTTCCATGAGGGGGTCTGGGTCTGTTTTATTCCCACTGTGCACTGACTCCGGACCCAAGAGCCACGGAGTGAACATGGCTGGGGCCCAGTTTTCTAGAATTCCTTCAGATGGCACCCCGGCCCCTAAAAATCTGGTGCATTTGTAGAAAACACACATTCTCTCCTGGCCACGGCGTGAAGGGAGCCCCCCCTCCAGCACCCTCTGTCACCGCGTAGCTGCTTCGGACAGGGCCAGGAGCGCACAACCACAGTGCAGGCCCCCGGGGTGGGGGGTGGGGGGGAAACACAGGCATGGTGGCCCTGGCCACGGCTCCAGGGAGCCAGCAGTTAAAGCACCCAGTTCTCCCTTGACTACTTGTCACCTTCTGGTGGCTCCGAAGAGGACTCGACAAATCCTAGTGACACTTCCTGGGCAAAACCCCCCAATTAGGCCCCAGAGCTGTTCCTAAAGGACGTGTGCTCACACACTTGAGAAAGCATGGCCGGCCTCCTGTGCCCGGCAGTCACAGAGTGTCTCCCTCCCTCCTACAGACGCAGGAAGACACAACAGGGACCGACCAAACCCCGAAGCCCGGGCTCAGGGACATTCCCTCGTGCCAGGGCACCTGTGCGAAAGCCGCCCCAGGAGGGGCAGGCCGTGGGAGACATCTTCAGGTCCGCTTGCCCCCAGGAGGCCAAGACGCCTCGCCCTGCTCAGAGCACCCAGAGTCTGGTTAAAAATAAGCAGCCTCGGGCCGTCACTCCTCAAAGGGTTCATTAAGGCTTATGTAAAGTGTGAGCTCCAGGCTCCCAGAGGCTGACAGGAATTAGGAGTTTGATCATCTGAGGCAGGGAGGCAACGCCCCCTCGCTATGTTTATCCCTTGTCTTCGCCTCAGCCCTTGGAGAGTGAGTATGCTGGAGGGAAGGGCCTCCAGGAGAGACGCAGGGACCGTACATCAGCTCAGGCAGCAAAACCCCTCCCGCCCCTGGCCTGCAGATGAGGCAAGGGCCCGGGCTGACCCAGCCTCATCCCAGCCCTCGGGAGCAGAGGCCGCCAGAGCCGGCTCTTCCTGGAGGAAGCCCCACCGTCTCTTTGCTGGGGATTTCTCCCTTTGCTTTAGGGAAGGAAGGACACAGACACAAGAAAAGAATTAAGGTGTCTGGGCCGGGGGTGTCCTGAGCCCCGAGTCTTTAAGGAAAGGAAAGGACTACAGGAAGAATCACAGAGTTGGAAAGAAGTGAGGGTTTGAGGAGCACAGGGCTCTTCCCTACCCGGAAATGCTTCCCTGCGATGGGCAGGCAGGACAGGAAAGGAGGCCGGGGCCTGAGAAAGGAAAGGTCAAGGCAGCCAGGCCCTGCCTGGGGAGGAAAAGCAGTCCGTGCCCAGAGACATGGGGAGCACAACTGGAAGGCTGCATCCCCGCCCAGCCCAGCTGCACCCCATGCACACCCAGGGAGGCAGGAGGAGGAAGAAGGATGGGCTCCCCCAGCCCAGGCAAGAGCCAAGTGCCCTCTTAGGAAGAGAGTTAAAAAGCGTGGATTCCACGTCCTCAGAGTGAGTCAGAAATAACTGGGTCCAACGGAGACTGTTGCATCTGGACGGGGATGCAGCGTCAGCTGTGCCAACTGAGCAGAGGCCCGTGGGTCCTGTGGTGTTGACCCCACACTCAGGCCAATGGCCCATGTGCCCCAGCAGCAGAAAAAGGCCACTCACATAAATAAAAGTTTATCACAACCCTTTGGGCATCCGAGTGCAGATACGGATCCTCGCAAAGTAGAGATTTCCAACGTGGCCACCTCCACCCCAACCGCAGCTGTGTATGTGGACAGATAAAGCGTAGGGGAGGCCACGGGACACACAGGCTTTGTACTGGTGGTGAACCTCCCCACGGCTGCAAACACATCTCCCCACCACCTCCCAGGCACAGGCTGGCCCCTGACCCCAACTTAACCGGCCAGAGTACCCAGCACCCCAGAAACCAACATGGCCCCAAGCAGGGCGATCACATTCCTGCCTTGACACGTACAGACCTGTGGACGCTGGGAAAGAGAAGTCCTCTTTCCTCCTGGGGTCCCTGAACACGCGAACGTGGGTGTGAGACACCAGCCCTCCCTGCCTTACAGACAGGGACTGTCCAGGAAGGAAGCCAGACAGAGGTGAGGAAGAAAGGAGAGGGGAGAAGCCAAGGTAGGAGGGAAGGGAGAGGCGGAGAGAGGCAGAAGGAAGTGAGGAGAGAGGGAGGGGAAGGGAAGGGGAGGAGCAGTGCACAGTCTCACCGCTGGGCCCTTCTTCCTACAGCTCCTCCTCCAAGTGGGGACCTGTTCCAGGAGCCTTCTCAGCTTTGCGGGGAAATAAACTTCCCTATCGATGAAGCTAGTCTGCCCTGGGTTTCTAGACGTCCTTTACATCCCCGGAGTCCTGAGGGACACAGAAACGACACCGGGACGTCTTCCCCCCACCCTTCCCCCAAAAGGGCAGTTTGCTGTTTCTGTGGTTGGAGGAGCAGGGCCAAAACCTGATTCTGCTTTTTTTGAGAATCAGTGAAGTCCAATAGGTGATGGCCTCGAGCTGTTGAAGCTGATCGAGGGCAAATCTTCAAGAAACTGGACAGGACGGCTACCGGGGGCCCAGGTGACATGTGCTCCTCAGCTCAGGGAGGAGAGCGTGACCCCGGCTCTGCCCCAGCTCCGGCCCTGAAGGTTCCAGAACCGGCACCTGTGGGATGGACAGTGGCCCCCAGCGAGGCACCTGTCAACAGCCGTGCCGGCAGCAAGCACTGGGGAGTCAGAGAGGTGGGACAAGGCAGCCAGCTGGTAATTAGACGTATCATTCTTGGGGGGAGGGGTCACTACTCAGAGACTCTAGAAATAGCCAGGAGACATGCTGAGGACAGCCAATTTCTGCAGGTGAGGCTCCTGCCACAAACAGAAAATAAAGAGCCTTATTTTGTAGGTACACATTGCGAAGGACATTATTCGAGTTACATAAATGCAGCTTGATATGGGACGTGAGGGGCTTCTGCTGTCTTTCAGCAGCACCGAGCATGGAGAGGCGCATGAATCCCAGCAGCAATACCAGTGACTCGGACGGTGTTCGGGCTGGTGGTGCCGGCGGGGAGCAGACCCGAGCGGACGGCTCTTTGGATCATTTCAGGGACAGAACAGAACAGAGCCCTGGGGTTTCATGCTCAGCTCCAATCAATCACAGGAGAGATAACCCAGCAAAACAGAGCCTCTGGTGCTTTCCCAGTCGGCAGAACTAAATTAGAAGCCCCCACAGCCTGTTGAGCCCAGCTGAAGGTGAACATTTCTGAGAGCCGAGCTGTTTTTTTAGACACATCTTTACATAAGGACGCGCAGAAAAGCATCGCTGTCTGTCACCGACAGCGTGAGCAGAATGTATATTCTGTGCTTCCGCAAAGGCCATGGGGGCTGGGGCCCAGCTGCTTCTCGTGACATTTCCCCTCCAAAGATACACAACAGCCGTGTTTGCTGAGTCCTGGGACTCCCCAACCCCGACGTCCCCAAGCACCAGCTCGGGGTGACTGATTTCCATCCCCCTGAGGCTGCAGGGACAGGACTGTAGAGATCAGTATTCTTGTCACTACAGACAGATTTTCCGTTCTTCTCCCAGAGGGGACAAATACCACGTTCCTGATTCTTAAAGACCTCCTGGTCTGTCCTTCCCCTACAGATACATGGCAGGAAAGATTCAGCCTGAGGTGAAGCGTAAGGGACCTCTTCAGGAAGACAGATGGAGCTGATGGTCTGAGGCAGGAGCACAGGTGTGTGAGCAGAAACCACGGGGACTGTCCCTCTACACATCTACACACAGCTCAGGCCTGTGTCACCCACAGGGTCATGGGGCAAGGCCCGCGGAACGGAGAAGAGACCCAAGGTGTGCCAAGCCCGAGGGCGCTGCCGGTCACCCCTGGCGCCCACCACATAGTCAGGAGGGAGAGAGGAGGAGGAGGAGGAGGAGGTGAGGACGGGAGGTGAGAACGGGAGGCGAGAGGAGGCAGAACCACGCACGCTACCACGTGGGCAGATGAGGAGGGCAACCCCGGCTGTGGCCATGTGCAGGGACTCCCCGGGGCTCTCTGGAGTCCACCCCCAGAAAGAAGAGGCCAGAATCAATGTGTAAGAGGCAGCGTCTCTTGACGTCGTATGGCTGCAGAGAAAGAAGAATAGAGAACCTGCTTACCTGCCAAGCCTCGGAGTCTCCTCCAACATCCAGGGGCAGAAACCTCCACTGGCACAGAGCAGAGGAGTGGGGGTCTGGGGGTCTCCCCGAGTCACATGCACGTCTCCCAGCCCAGGGGGCACCAAGGCCGGGCACGGCCACTGTCCTGTTCTAGGAAGTGTTTGGGTGACCTCCTAAGAAAGAGAGGAAAATGAGGTTTCCCTTAATTAACACATCAGTGGTCCCAAGGAAACATGCCTTCTGGTTCTCCAGCCCTTGCTTATTCCCAGCCCACGTCCACGCTGGCATGGTCGGGCGGCCAGTGTGAGCCAGGGGACATCAGCGAGCCTGGCACCAGCAGAGACTTGATAGGCACGTGGCCCCTGGGGTTTGTCTTCCAGGAAGCTGAGCATGTGTCCTTAAGAAGCCAGGCTACTGGGCGCCTGGGTGGCTCAGTGGGTTAAAGCCTCTGCCTTCGGCTCAGGTCATGATCCCAG